>JBBPNZ010001140.1:0-10907 GCA_038091195.1 Phylloporus rhodoxanthus
GAATACCCTCACCACGAATCTCTGGATCAGATGATTCTGACATCTTCGAGAGCATTGTCTTGAATGCGCCTGTTGCATCATCGTGGCGTCCCATACCATGTAGCGCTGCATACTTTCTCTCATAACCTGATGGAGAGGATAGATCGAGCTGGATTACCTGAACAGTGCCTATTAGCATGGATGAACATGTTTAAATTGAAATTAACTACTTTATTTGCATCATTCAAAGCATCTTCCCACTGTCCTTTCTCTGCGTATGCCTTGCTTCGCTTAACTAGCAGATCTTGCGGGCGAGTAGGGTCTAGCGACAATGCAGCCGTATACTGTGTGACTGCCTCATCATATTTTTTAACATTCAAGGCACTATCCCCGAGGTCCTGTAGTTTGCTGCGGCAACGAGATTTAAAGTCTGATAGAGGAATGTCAAGCCTGTGCCGCAGTTATTGGAAAAGTAAGGCAGAACATGAGCTCACCAGAAATCCACGTCTTGATGGGCGTGTTGATCTCTTGATCCGCGATGCGCAGTACAGACTCGCCAGCCTCCGGGCTACCCGCGGCCAAGAGGGCCTCACAAAGACGTTGTTGAATTGTGATCGCAAGCTCATTAAATTTCCACCCAGAGATCTGTAACAATCAGGATCAATGTCGATACATAGGAACAGAAGTAGGGATATACCAATGAGACTATGAGAGGTGGTTTAGGAGATCGGTTACCCAGTTTAATTCTGGCGTCTTCAAACGACTGAATCGCACGCTCGTAGTCGCTGCACTCCATATGCTTGTTCCCAAGGAGAAGGTATATGTATGCCTATTGAAAACATCAGTGGTGAGGCTACCGGATAAAAGACATCGTTCACGTGCCTGGACTACAAATAACACTGGGTCTACCGGGGTGTAAGCACTATCAGTAATAAGGTCATCCATGCGTGATAGCGCATCTACATGTTCTCCGGCCATGGAGAGGACAATAGTCTGACAAGGGAAGAAGTTGAAAGAGGACCGAGGTTGGGCGAAATCACGTACCTTGATGAGAAGGAGAAGGAAAAGATGATCTGGAGGGGAATGCAGGAAAGCAATGTCGCATGCTTGGAGTCCCTTGTGCTTTTCACCCTTGCCGAAAAGAGCCACACACTTTGCGATGTAGCCGATGACGGAGCGACAGATGTTGAGGGACTTGATTTAACATGGTGTCAGCGTCTGTATATGCGAGGGAAGAGCAACAAGCACCTTCTCGGCGTCGACGAGTGCAGTGTCCCACTGTCCCAAGCGTGCCCGAACAAGAGCTCGACTAGCGAGTACATGATAACTATTCTCCGACATCGGCATCGCGGATAGTAATGTTTCTGCATTCGTGAGTTTACCGCGTTCCCATGCATCGAGTGCAGCGCTGTCGATACCAAGTTCTGACTCCTGGGATGTGCGGGAACACTGAGATGTAGTGATGATGGATTGGGGATAGGACGCGAAACGTACCAAGATGAAACGGGATACTACAGAAGACAGGTCTTTTACGATGATTTTTCTCTCTACATTAAACGCAAGGAGCTCGCCGTCTGAAGAGCATGCGACTGCACGTATATCTTGGGTGTGTGATATGGAACTGAATTGAGAGTGTGTCGCCATATCCAGGAAGGTGACGGTTTTCTTCGCAGCGTAGATTATGAATTTTCCGTGTAGCGGCACATCCATGCACCAGGAGTGGGCATCAGGGACTGGCCACTCGGAGACGGTTGACCCGGTGGCTACATTTAATTGCTCGATTACGCTGCCTGTGGTTAGGACGAAGAAGTGGTTGTTGCACCAGAGAAGAGCAGACGCTGGTACATTGAAGTTGACAAGTAAGCAGCCATTGTTGCTGTCCCAGACCCGGACGCATTCATGAGTGGCTGTCGCGATTCGGTCACCTTCTGGAGAGTATCTGGCAGCATAGACTCCCCGGTTTGAGTTGTGGTCTGTGAGTGTTAGCACTCGTCGCCAGGCCACGAAGTCCTACACGGTGGCTGTGCAGACACTCCCGTCAGCGGAGACGAGGCGAGTCGAATCTGGCGAGAAATCGATATCCCAGATGTCGAATCCGGACTGATCAAAGACTTGGTCGTAGTAGTATGTTGTTGCGTCCCAAACCAACACTCTGCCATTGGTTGTTACCCCAGCGATCCATCTGCCGTCGTTGGATGCAGCAACATGGTTGGGATGCCCTGACCCTTCCACTGGCATCGTCGCTACATGTATGCCATCCATTACTCGCCATACATGAACACTCTTCTCACCGCAGCCGACGAGATGCTCGCCGTTCGCTGTAAATATCACAAAGTACAACTTGTCACCAGCCTCAATTTCGGTGAGCTGGGGAATTTCTTCTCAAACACTTAGCATCAATGCAGTTTAATTTTGTCAGTACGCACCACTCGTCGTCGACATGGACGCTGGTAACAAGCAATCAAGAGAGTAAAGAAGAAGCTGTAGTTCGTGCGTAAACACGTTGCCCCTGGATCCCTTTCCCCACACCTCGGCGCTTGCACTGCATTTTGGTCGCTATTGTTGAGCGCTCAAAGACGTGATCAAGCCATAGCGAATATCTATTTCATCCCGAGTCGATCAACCCTTCTCCCGTGCCTTATTATCGTGAGTCTGGTCGAAATCCGTTTTTGTGGCCACCATCCAGGCTTTCGTCGGGTTTAGTGAAATGCATTCGGCCCAGGTATAAAATCCCTCATGGGTAGACACAAGAGGTCAGCCTTCCGGTCGCGCGGGTATCACGGAGACTCGAGACGCGTATGTGCGCAGCTCAAACCGTGAGCGCAGGGGTGGTTCCAGATTCACTCATTTCTAAACGTTGAAGATTGGGCACGAGGCGGGCAAAGTCTATGACAAGGACGCTATAGAGCATTTCTCGCATACGAGTCCATACCGGTGAAGCGGGGAAATCCCAACACAGATCAACCCAAGCGCCACTTCTCCGCCTCCCAGTCTGGAGTTATCTCCGAACAGGCTGCGCATGACGACGACGCTGACAAGACCAAGGATGGCGAGCACCGTCATATACGGATGCGCGACAATCCACCCTTCCATCCCGAAGAGCCCCGTGTTGAACGACTGCAATCGCATGAACACTCATGAGGCGTCACAACGATCAATACGAGCGGGTGGTGCGGGACGTACATGGCCTACTGGAACATATCGCGCGAGAGATCGAACGCGCGCAGGAAACGGTCGGCATGCAACCACGCGCAGACCTCGGCGGGTCCGACGATGCGGAGGTGAGCGCATAGGTGGCGAGAGGCGTGCAGCGTGTCCTTGTATTTGAACGCGAGGAGCACCGGGGGGTATATTTGTTGAGAAGTTCGCGGAGACGGAGACGTAGACGGGCGGCGAGGCGTCAAACATTGCGACATGAGGTACTGTCAGTACGTCCGACAAGGTGAGACTGACCGCCATATTCGCTGATCAGTCATAGCGTATCGTTTCCGAACGCTGAACCGAACCGAGCTTCATTACAAGTTATGATTCATGAATGGGTAAAGTCCAACGTATCTTTGGAATTGAAACAAACAAATGGCTTATCTGGTTCGAGCTAGTTCTTTGGCAGCAAACTGAACTCCTGCGAAACTCCCTGCGCGTACAAATCAAACTGCCCGCGCTTGCGTCGCAGCGAGTGCGAAACCACACGGCGCAGCTGTTCAGCGTGGTTCTCGCTGTTCTCGCCCCGGATCCTGTGCAATCCTCGCTCCACTCGTACCTTGGGCGCCACGCCCGGCTCCACTCCGCACGTTTCTTCCGTCGGCTCATCCAGATTCGTGGCAGCTGTGTTTGTCGCATTCACCAACGCCTTCTTCTTGGATACCTTGTCCAACACTTTCTTCGGCGCAGCCTCCAGTCTGAGTCGATCTATCCGCATCCGACGACGCAATGCACTTTCCGCTAGCAGCTGCACGTACTTCTTCCGTTGGGTGCATACTTCTCCGTCGCTGGCACACGATACCGGCGCGAAAGCGACGATTGACCTCTCAGCGGCCACCTGCGTCGTCTCTTTCCAGAGATATGGGAGCCTCATCGGTGTATATCGTACGAGCCTCGTATCGTGCGTCCCGATCGGCAGGCGTAACTAACCCCCACATTAGCCACACTTCACAGTAGCCACGCCAAACAACGCACCAAACGCGGGACATGCTCAATGTGCAGCATCAATTCGGTCCGGATCACCTTCAGCTTACTCATGATGAACCTCTATCGACTATCTGTTAGCGAGATAGGGGGAAAGGCCGATGACCCACCTCGTCCACGTCCAGATGGAGCACGCGCTGCTCCGATAGCCGAAGGAGAAGCACAAACGAAGACGCCCTGGCGATGATAAGCATCCGCCATGGGTTCTCGGGGTGACTCGTATCCTGGCCCAACGATGTAGACCTAACCACGTCCTGTGTGCACCCGGTTCGTCAGTGAGACATATGTACAACCCATCGACTCTGACTGACCAATGCGGATGCGCTGTTGTCGAGCGACGCCATCACCTCGCCCGCTTCTTGTCTGGCTACTTTTATCACCGACCGTATAACGCTTACGAACACGAAGGGTGTGTTCCACAAGACTATAGCCAAGCGATAAACGGCCTTGAGAATCTGCCAGAGCGTTGCAAAGGTGGACATGGTTGGCATGATGTCCGTCTTGGAGAAAGATGTCCGAGGCTAAGTACCCGGTCCTTATTTCAATCAGGCCTGTCAGCACCAGTGACGTCGAGCACGCAACGGGCCCAAGATACGACCCGATAATGATACAATTTTTAGTAGTAGTATACCATGACCAATTCAGTACACAAGACGACGCTCTCTCAAAATACCAATAAGTAGTGCTCAATCCGAACTGCTGTCCGGTTACTCATAACTCTCATACCTTGGTCGTTGCCGCCGCAGCTTCTCTACACGGCGCGCAGCGTACCACCTACTCACCGCCTTCGGGGACTCTACCAAAAATGTGATCAGACGGCAAAACCAACCACCCCGAGCAGACGCACCTTTCCTCGACTCCCCCCTCCCGATGCCCCACACCCACAGCACCCCGCGAACAGGCACCCACACTACACACCCCAGGTACGTGATCGCGGTCCACACGGGACTAGGCGTCATGGCCAGCACGCTCACGAGGCACGCGACCAGCGCGCGCAAGAGGGGTCCGTCTCGGTCTCTGTCGTCTGCAACGCGCGCGGCCCACAGCACCGCCCGCGTGAATTCTATCGTAAGGAAAACGAGAAGGAGGAACAAGACTTGGACTGCGCCAAGTCCGAGTGTTAGTCTTAGGCGTGATCTAAGCGAGGTTAAGCGCACGTTGGAAAGTGCCTCGCATTGGCTGAGCTGTTTAGCTAAGTCGCAGGGTTGCAAGCGGGGTGTTTACCAGACGAGACGGCGGATGGTTGAACGTTTTGAACGCTCAAACTGTCCAACTGCGACGGCGGCTTCGATGCGCACGCACGTTACTGTAAATAGAAGACCCGGTGTTGAAACATCCGACACACGAAGCATGTATTCAGAGCAATACAGATCACCTCGCACGAGTCTATAATAAATATTTACACGTTTATCCGAACCTCCACGACATTAGTGTTCACAGACGGTCTTTGTGTCCATGTCAGTAACGCGGTGGATAAGATTGACAGGAAAAAAGTCCACTCACTAACGTTGCCCAAATCCGCACATGCTTCCTTGACACGTTCGGTGAGCGTCTTCTCACCTTCGCGAACCCAGACACGGGGGTCGTAGTACTGAAACGTTTAGAGTGAGAAAGGGTCACGATCAGGACAAGCAAGCATACCTTCTTGTTTGGCTTGTCAGCTCCCTCGGGGTTCCCGACCTGGGTCAAAAGGTAATCTTTCTTCTTGAAGACAAAGTCCTACAGAGACATTCAGGTCAAAGGAACAGCAGGAAGCGATTGGACATACTCGGATGCCCTTTAGGTAAGCAAACTGGGTGTCTGCAGACGAGCGTGAGATCATCTACGACGATATTTCTGCGTCCTTACCAGTGTCGACGTTCATCTTGACAACACCATTGTCAACCGCAGTTTGGATCTCTTCCTTGGTCGAGCCAGAGCCTCCGTGGAAGACAAGGTAACTGAAAGACGTCAATAAACCAAAGGTCACCATCAACGCGAATCTCACAGAGGTTTCTCCTGCTTTCCGTTCAGCTTCTGGCTTGTGTAAGCCTGGTGCTTCTCCAAAAGCTCTGGATGCAACTTGACATTCCCCGGCTTATATACACCATGCACGTTCCCAAACGCAGCCGCGATGCTAAAGTTGGGGCTGATCTTGCTCAACGCAGCGTGCACATCGTACACATCCTCTGGTTGGGTGTACAGCGCAGCATTGTCGACGTCAGAGTTGTCCACACCATCTTCCTCTCCACCCGTGATACCGATCTCCATCTCGAGCCAGATGCCGAGGGGTGCCAACTTTTCAAAGTACTCGACGCAGATCTTGATATTCTCTTCCTTGGGTTCTTCGGAGAGATCAAGCATGTGAGAGGAGAAGAGGGGTTCCTGGTGGGAAGCAAAGTACTCCTTGTCTGCAGCAAGCATGCCATCGAACCATGGCAAGAGCTTTTTCGCGCAGTGATCGCTGTGAAGCACGACCGGGCTAGAAGCGGTGATCGATCTTGAGAAGCAGTAGTCTCCCAGGATGGAAATAGGACGTACACCCCATACTCCTTGGCAACCGTTCGGATGTGCAAGGCAGCTGCTTTTGCACCGGTAATGGAAGCTTGTTGCTTGTCGTTTGCGAGTCCCTTTCCTGCAAAGTAGGCACTTCCTCCTTGAGAAACTTGTAGAATGATTGGTGCTTTGATATCTCTGAAGTGCCAATCAGTAACGACAGATGTGATTGGCGAGCCTATTGACCTTGCGGCTTCTAAGACGGCGTTTGCCGTGGAGGAAGAAGTAACGTTCTGGAAGCCCATCAACTTTGAGTCATAATAACGCTATAATCCGACTTACAATAGCCTAGAGGTGGCATATAGTCGAAAAATCATTCAAGGTTCGATAACTGGGCCACTCACGGGGATGGCGAACTGACCGACACAACGTCAGCGCTGCATCTCGGATCAAGGAGTCAATCATACCTTCTTCTCTTTTGCATAGTCGAACAACTTGCGAACGTTTTCTCCAGTCAAAACGCCGGCCTACAAGATTCGTGAGATCACACTGTGAGCCCATACAAATATGAATGGATTGCGCACGGGAACGATGTCGAGGACACCCATGACGGTTGTTCGGTTGCAGGATCGTACGAGGTGCTGGTCAAGAAAAGATTTGACGGGCGTGAGCGATTTGATGGCTACCGAGAGACGAAGAATTTCGGGTTAAAGGGATCTTTGGACACCAATCCGGCAATCGTCTGAGTAGTCACGTGACATGTTACTATTATATGTAATCTATCGATCGATCACGCACAGAATAACCCAGAGAATAGCTGTGAGTCGTGTGGGACCCTTCCGGTACTGTCCCAGCCATGGGTATTCCACAAACCTTCGTTCCGAATCCCCCCTGTGCCGGGGGCGCAGCCTACTTCTTATCAGGGATAGTGCCCTGACCCTATCAGATTGCCATGGCTGACCAGCCCTCGCATCGTCAAGGATACGTGTCAGATTAATCGTGGGAATGGCGGATTATCCATGGATGACGCAGTTTCTGGGCGCCCAGTGACTCATCGACATCCAACCACCCTGGTTGCGTCAAAAACCTTCAGCTATTGCAGCCGGTTTCGTGTGCCGTGGTAACGGATCAGCATGGGCAATGAAGCGCTCATTCGCAAATGCAGGGTCTTCAGAGCCACCTACACAGAACCCGGCAAAAAGAACACCATAAAGTTATTTTTCCCTTTCAGAAACTTGAATTGTTGATCCGTGCCTGTATTCTTGACAGTGATCAGCAGATGGGCCACTGGTGCCTTTTGTCTGTTCAAGGAAGTGGGATAAAAATCACACCAAGGCCACCCTGTACTTGATACTTGGATTCCAGATCACGCATCTAGAATAAATAACCACAGCCGTGAGCGGTTTTTGAAGTTCCATCGGGATGGCTGTCCAAGGCTGTACTTGCTGTGGGAGCACTGACATCCTGTGTGCTCGTGTATGACGAGCTTTGCCAAAGAATACTTGCATGTGTTGTAAGATCGCATTCGGCTGATCAGGCAACTGGATTACACCAGCGCTTGCTGGCGGACATAGTGCGGTGTTACTGGGTCGGCTGGAGGCAAACTTGATTATGAGGTGGTACTGAGGATGCGACAACTAAGTATGAATAAGAATGAAGCTAATGATCCGCGTAGTAAAGCCAAGGATAAATAAGAGAAGGTGACTTGACCTTCTCGGGTTAAGTCCATGTTGTAATATATAACTTAATTTGCTTGTACTGTGAGACAATTTAGTCGGATTGTCGTTCCAGGGATGAAAAAAATAAACAGACTTGTAGGAGCGCCTGCGCTCCGCAGAGGATGATATCACTGCAGACATCAACGTAGTGCAGCAAGGGACCACGTCATGCAATCAACTAACCAAAACGTCAGCAAACGAACACTCCATGTAGTAGAACTAACCTCGTTGAAGGGGTGCAAGTTTCCGCATGCACCGTAACGGGACAAACATGACCAGAAACACGAAATAAGAAGATAACGAAGTCAATTGGCACATAATTTGGACCATCGATATTACATCCGCAATGATTGGGCAAAACTGGCGACGAGATTAGAAGACGCGTTGCACACAAAAAAGCCACTCACAAAGAAGCAGATGGCCCACAACAGTGGCCTTGTAAAGATGCATGCCTTTGACTGGCACGAAATCCAAATCGTGTCAGCGGTGTACTGTATCCATAGTACATGCATGAGTGACTGAAGTCTTTCCTCGGATGTTGAACGGACCATGGTCACCATCAAACGAGCGAGGCATTTATCACAATGGGTCTCAGCTGAACATCCATCTATCTAGATATATGGTGAGAACACAAACCGTAGGCGATGTTATATACATACCAGGGCAGACTCGGTCCAGTAAGATGGGCGACAGCAGGTTGTTGCATCCATTGCGCAAGGCCGCTCGTCACTGTCAGAATAGAGGCAATCCGGAATGCTAGATGGCAAGGGAGGATGAAGAATGTCGTAATGGAGTAATATCCACGCTTGCAGCCTATATAGCCGCCCTGCCCGTTAGATCAGAGCATAGCAAAGCTAGTGATCCCAATACCTCTAATAGGAACGGCCAGACGGGTCATCCGAAACCGAGATCAATATGGGGCACGCCATGCCAGTCATGCGGTGGTGCGTCGGATAACGGGGTGACGAGTCATTCTAGTCATTTCCAGAATTCTTGGCCATAAGTCATAATATTTGTTGTCCGTAGTTCGCCCCGGTTATTAGAGCCGGAAATCTAAGAAGTGTGGGAAATTGGGCAAGTGGCGTGGGAACAACGGTCCCTGATTGGGTGAGTACATACTTGGATGAATGGGTGAGCGCCTTGCAATACCTTGACTACAAGATCCGACATTCAAAATGGAACGCTACGCAGCATCGATCAGCGAGGAGGACCGTGCTTGTTCAAAAGTACTGGAACAAAGATTAATCAGGCCAAGGTTTTGCAAGAAATCCATCAAACGCCTACAGTGCCGACTTGGCCGATCAACGTCTGTCGCAGAATGCTGTGGTTTGCTCAGAGAGATGTTTACTTGACGGAGAGTGCGCTGTCAAATTGGATCTCAAGTGCGACATGCCATCCGCGCCGTAGCGACCCTGCAGCAACCATGAAGTAACTACTAACCTTGTTCCAGACTTGGTTTTTGTGAGAGCTTCCACCACGGCCGTCGCAGAAATGTGTTTTGATGTTCCGCATCAGAGAGGCGCCTGTTGGCGGTGAACAAGGCTGGCGCTGCAGTTCACCTCATTCAGCTACTTTGGAATCCCTTGTATTCAAAACTTCCGCGCCTGTACCTGTTGTTCACAGCAGAATCAGCGGGGGAAAATCATCGCTCGTTATTGAGTCAACTGACTCTTATTGATAGCTTAGTCCAGAGCAAATATGGCCACAGGTGTGTCCACCGATGAGCTTATGACCGGAGTCTAGGGAGTGCCCACAGTGGGTGATCTGTTCTTTTCTATACATGTTGTTCGCAAGTTCTAACCATTCTAAACATACCCCTAACCGATCTCCAGTGCCCTTCACAAACGGCGGAAGACCTGAAACACGTGAACTATTCTCGGATCACACTGATCAATGTCATATCCCGTTCCCCTTCACCCCATTTTGGGGCAAATTGCGGCGCAAATGGCTAACACGTGTTTCGCACATTGTCGTTCGTATTGCATGATTTGGCCTACGAGCTGCCAGATAACAAACGGAATCCCCAACTTTCTTTTTCCGTGGCTTGCGGCTGCTGCGCGGAATGGACTTGAAAACGTTGTGAACCACAAATGAGCGCGAGTACGTATTTGCAAACCTTTAGGCATTTACCGTATGGTATCGGGCTTCACATTGCTTCAACGCTAGCCTTGTCAGGGTCCCCAAAGTCCACAGCACGCGTGGAAATATATACAAAATCACAAAACAGACGGGGGACCACACCCACGCATGGACCGCCAGCGCATGGACAACAGGTGGTTGTTGCTCTTATGACAATCCTTGCCTGCACTCAGATTTCCCTCTCAAGTCTCGTACGACCTACGTAGCATCCCAAAAAGCACATGAACATCATCCTAATGCTTTGTCTTTGTATCCGTTCCTTCATTTCAATTTCGACCCTTAGTGAGCAACACGATTTAAAATACCCATCCCGCTTTTCGCTGCACTTGTCGTCTTTTCCAGCCTGCAGATTGTCGGACGCACTTGGCGGACATCTGCTGTGGCACCCGCTCCAACGCTCAGAAAAGCTCA
>JBBPNZ010001141.1:0-10899 GCA_038091195.1 Phylloporus rhodoxanthus
AGGCTACACTACTTCATTCACTCAGGCAGAGATGCCAAGAATCCTGGACTGACACGATTGCATTGGCCAAATGCCCAAATGAGACAAGCGCAAAGGATGGATACAGCATCACTCTGGGTTTATCTCATGGGGAAGAGGGGGACTCATAGTACAGCTGATATGTAATTTTGGGGAGAATATATTGAACATACTGAGTGGCAGAATGATGGCATATGGGATGATGCATCAAACAGTCGGGTGGAGTATGTTGGGAGACAACAGAATGGCCCTGCTAGCAGATGAGCTGGCAGGGTGATGCATCATGCAGTTGAGGGGGAGACCATGTTGGGAATGGGCGTCAATGAAATGATGCATCATGAGTTGGGGGAATGCAGTGGGGAGGGTGCTGCATTGATGGAATGATGCATCACTCTGCTAGCAGACAAGCTGACTGGGTGATGCATGACACATCCAGGGGGAGGGAGACGACAGAATGATGCATCACCTGCACAGGCAGGACAATGCATCAAACGTCGGGGGAACTTTGTAGTCAGGAGGGGCACCGCATCGACAGAATGATGCATCAGACATTGGGGAAATGTAGTTGGAGGGGCAACGCACCAACAGAATGATGCATCACATAGTCAGCACCCAACATGTTGGGGGAATATAGTTGGGAGGATGCCACATTGACGGAATGATGCATCACTCTGCTAGCAGACGAGCTGACTGGGTGATGCATCACACAGTCGGGGAGGGGGAGGGGGAGATGACTCTGAAATCATGCATCACCCGCACGGGTGGGACGATGCAAGGAGCATAGGCTAGGGTCACTGTCATGGTGTTGCATCAGCCACCTTTGAGGATTGTAGCTATTTATGCATCATTCTCCCAGGGACTGGTGAGCTGGCATCCCTATGTCTTCCCCCACCACTCCTCATCCTTGTTCCAGGACCCACTCATTAGGTGAACTTCACAAAACAATCCAAAGAATTGTTTGTGCTGCTTGTACATTGAAAGATGAACTTCACAAGCTTGATACAGCCCTCTCCAATGAAGTCAAGCTTCGCGTAGAAGGTGCCATATGATTGGCACTGGACCATGCCGATATACCTGCCCATGTGCCCCTAGGCCATCTCACACCATCCTTACCCTTAACCACCAGGGTGAGCTATTGAAGTTTTCCATTCCACTTGTAATCTAAAACATCTAGGTTGCAGCTTACAGCAAGGCTCAAAGCTTTGTGCCCACCAGGATCCTTCAAACAGTTCATCAAGCAATTGGTCACTGCTTTACAGCTGCACTGCAATTCTATCTGGCTTCAATAACCTGTCCAAAGGCAATCTACTCTTATGGTATGTTACTTCATTATGCATTTCATATGGGTATTCATCTCAGATTAAAGAGCAGCACAACTGTCATGTACCTGGAGAGTGGAAAGAACCGTTCATTCACAATGTATAGTGACAAAGGTACTTTTCACTCATGTAGTCACTTTTCACATACTTATTGTCTTATAGGACTGTATAGTAGTAATGAAATGCATTCTTTGCTGTGATTCACTCCACTCACTGCTCGACATTTGAGCTCCTGTGGAAATCAGGTATGTCTCCTTTTCAAGTATCTCTCGCATCCTGACCCTTGAGTTGTCATCAAAATTGAGTTCCTGTGGAAATCAGGTATGCCTCCTTTCTGAGTATCTCTCACATCCCGACACTGGAGTTGTCACCAAAATCAAGTCCCACATGATCAGTTTGCCTCCATCCTAACCAACTACTGTACATTCAGACTAATGCCCTAGATGTATTCATTTCTAGGTACTAGTAGTTGCCTACCCTCTGGTCAATTTCCCTTCCTAAATACCCACACCCATCTCAAGCTGTGCTCTCTTGACGTATAGAAGACAGTCAAGACTTAAATCATCACCTTTCTTAAATCATCACCTTTATCAAGTCCCACCTGGTTAGTGTTCTCCTTTATAAATACCATACATCGCAACTAATGCCCCTCACTGAATCAGGGTCTTGCACGGTAGTTCTGCCGCTATAGGTACTCACCATTCTCGCTGGCTAAAGTGGTCGTCTAGTACCCCTGGTCAGTTAGTTCCCCTTTCTAAATACTATACATCACAACTAATGGCCCTACATGGAATTGGGTTCTAGGTGCTAGCCACTCTTATGAGCACTCAAGTGGCCATCTCTGTAGGCTCTCAGCAGCTGCTTTTATAGGTACTCAGTGGACAGTCCATGACAACTGTGTGCCCACCTATTGTCCCAACACCTTGGTAAAATTATAATATTAAATTATAATAATTTGTTTTATAGTGCAGAATATTTAATGTTTTAAGTGTTTGAGAGGTTATTTACATTAGATAGTATGGAGTAGGCATCAAAAAAATAATGTTTTATGATATCACAAAAGGTAATCTAATATTGCTACATTTTGAGATAACTGTAAGGTATTGTTTTATATTAACTGATGTGATGTAGAAAAGTCGTCACATTGCAGTGCAGTAAGGCATGAGCACAGCCACAATAGTAAGTCTTTGGACGAGCGACATAAGTGGATGGCACTTCTTCTTCTCTTCATCCCTCCACCATGTCGCTCGTCCTCGGGCCAGCCTCGTCCTCACTCTTTCTCTCGTCATACTCTCCTCAACCCTGTCACTCTTTCACCCTCTCCCCTCTTTCCCCCACAACTCATGGCAGATCCTGCACCCAGTGAGCGCCCTGACTTCCTTGGGGAACCTTTCCGCATTGCCCGTGAGACCCTTGCAGCAGCCCTCCAAGAGACCGAGCAGCAGGCCGCTGCGCACCTTGCCGCAGCGTGGGACGCCGCACTCCCTCAACCGGACAAGGACCAAGAAGATCCTGAATGCCCGCAGCAGAACCCTCTCCCTGCTGCACAGCCTCCTCGCCAGGATGAACAACCCCCACCAGACGACCCTCTTGATATCGACCAGCCAGAACCCGAGAAGAAAAAATCGAAAATCAGCGATTTTCCTGCAGACCGCCCTCCCCCCAGCATCATCACCCCACAACCCTCTCCCTATGCCATCCAAAAGCTCAAATCGTTTGACTTTGTATAACTATGGTATTTCTTGCCAGAGGGCTGTGCCAACGCCTCCCACAATCAAAAAACCCAAGCAGAGGATGTCTTTGGACTCGCCTCCATAGTGGAGATCATAACCCTTCGCCCTGTCGCTTCGGCAAAGGCCTCCCGGTACGCCCGCGCCGACCATGACCTGTCCTTCTCAGAATTCCTCCAGGCTAAGAACACATTCCTCCACCACCTAAAGCAATCAGCATCATGGCCGGACAAACACACTAACGCCCTAGCGGAATTTTTCTGGCACCTGGAAAACCACCCTTTCCACAATCTCAACAATGGCAACCGCATAGTCCTGATGTACGTGTCTCGCATCAGACGCCAATGGCATGACAACCTCAAGAACAATGCCGGAAATGCATTCAACATCTCCCTCGTCAACAACATGCTCATGAACAACATCGCATTCGAAATCAATTTGAACACGCAAGCAAGGACACCGCGCCAGGTTAGTAACCCCCTCTCCTACCGCCTCCCCTCCCCTCACTCCCTCCTTCCCTCGCTCACACATGCATCCATGCACACATGCACCCCTCTCCACCCTCCCCTACCCTCCCCCTCTTGTACACACCCACATCACTCCCTGATGCTCTCAGGTCGCAGTCCCACCCTACGACGCCCAGTCGCCCCCACCTAATTCCTGGCGCTCCCAGCATCCATACTTGCAATGTGCCGACTCTTTCGAGCCCCGCTGCCGTAACTCTCACTCTGCCTCCCCCTCATCTCGTTTTCGCCCCCCTCCCCACCCAAACCCCTCACCCGCTTTCGCCTTCCCCTCCCAACCCTCCCAAGAAGCCCCCACATCTGACCCCACACTCAAAAACTCTGCATGCCCGGTCTGCCTCAGGTGCCACTCCCACCACATCCATGACTGCCGTAACCCCACACTATGGGATGGCACCCCCACGCACGTCCAGCAAGCAATCGATGGTCGCCTCATTGATAGTGAAGGACAAACACTATGTAGCGACTGGCAAAAACCAAAGGAATGCTCCCTCTCCCACCGTGGTCCCAAACACTTATGCTCTGGGTGTGGGCGACCAGAGCACAGAGCTCAAAAGTGCCATCACGCTCAGATGCACCCAAGCCCTAACTCCCTATAACCCAAGCATGTGGCTGCGCCGCTTAATGGCCATGGGTCTTCTTGCCCGCTACCCCACCATCTACAGTGGCCTCTGCTCTGGCTTCTCAGCCCATCTTCCCCCCCTCACCCACACCTTCTCGCCCCCCAATAATCCTTCAATTCATGAACATAATCAGACCTTCCATGCAATCATCCAAAAAGAATTCACTAAGAACCATTGGACCTTTCTCCTGGTCCGTAATCGAAGCAGCATTAGGCCCTTTCCAAACCTCGCCACTCTCGCTTGTACCTAAACCAGGTAAGCCTGGAAAATTCCGTCTCGTACAAAATCTCTCCTTCCCACACTCCAACACCCCTCCCTCTATCAACTCTCTAGTTGATCCAAATAATTTTCCTTCACCCTATAGTACCTTTCATATCGTAGCATCTATATTATTCTCCCTCCCCCCTGGTTCCCAAGGCGCTGTCCGGGATGTCACGGAAGCCTATCGAACCATTCTCCTTCACCCTTCACAATGGCATGTGCTTGTAGTATGCCTATCTGAGTCTGAGTTCACTGTTGACACATCTGCATGTTTTGGATTGGGCCCCTCGGGAGGCCTCTATGGCGTGATTGGCAGTGCTGGAGCCGACCTGATGCGACACAAGGGCTTAGGTCCCATACTACGCTGGGTTGATGATTACCTATTCATCCACATCCCACACAAACACCTTGCTGCTTACAACATCATGCGCGCAGCCACAGCTTTGTGTATCAGCAACCAAGGGGGCCCTGTTGCACGAGGCGGCTGCTCCTGGTTCGTGGAAGGTACAATGCCCGATGGCCTAACCGAGGAATTTGATGAAGACTGTCAATTCCCACTCCACGACCTATCTTTATCCTCCATGCGCAACGCCAAGGACTCCACCTTTTGCTACAATCTTGCCGATGTCGATGCCATCACCCAGGACCTTGGTATCCCCTGGGAACCATCCAAAGATGTCCCCTTCTCAACTTCACCCACTTTTATAGGTTTCACATGGGACCTCACCAACCACACTGTCACTCTCACTGACACCAAGCACACCAAATATATACACGCACTCACCGCGTGGACCACACACTGCACTCACACCCTGGAGGAAGCACAAAAACTCCACAGCAAACTCATCCACATGGCGCAAGCATACCCGGAAGGCCACCCTTATCTCGCGAACCTTGAGGCCATGCTTGCCATATTTGGCAATGAACCTCTCAAACCGCGCACTCCCCCCAAAGGCACCCTCGACGACTTAAATTGGTGGATCCAACGGCTCTCCCACCTCACCTCACCCTCACCTATCCCTTTCCCACAACCCGTCTACAATCCACTTGCATTCTCTGATGCCAGCACCTCCTTCGGAATTGGCATCCTCATCAATGGCAGATGGCGAGCATGGCATCTTCACCCCGGCTGGCATGATCACGGCCATGACATTGGCTAGGCGGAGAGCGTTGGTTTTGAACTCATCATTTCTTACTTCCTTGCCCGCCACCCCACCAACATTCATTTCAAAGTACTTGGAGACAACCAGGGTGTCATCGACGGATGGCAACGCGGCCGCAACCGCAACCGCCCCACCAACGAAGTTTTCAAGCGCATCTATTCTGCCCTGGGCCCATCTGGCTGTACTGTCCACACCCAATACATCCCCAGTGCCTCCAATCCCGCCGACGATATTTCGCGTGGGATTTATCCCCACATATCTCTCCTCCTCCCACCCATCCAGCTCCCCATCCCCCTCCAGCCTTTCCTCAAAGACGTACACCCTACCTGAACCACGCCGTCGCCGTACCTCCTCCCCCAAACCTCGTCCCTCCCTCATAACACAAGCCATCACCTCAGGTATGCTCACCCCACCCTCCTCTGTTCTTCCCCCTTCTCACACATCCCAGCCCTCCCCTCACACTCACCCACCCTCACCACCCCAGACCCAAACCCACGCCCCAAATGTCCCACCCGCGATCGTCTCCTCCTATGGCTCCCCTCCTCCCCACACAGCATCCACTCGCCTTTACCCCATGCTGACACCCAGTGTATCTACTCGATCATATCACATGCATGGGCCATCTCCACCCGCAAGACATATGGGTCAGGTCTACTCGCCTATCACACATTCTGCGACCTCAAACACATTCCAGAAAATGAACATGCGCCAGCATCCACCGACCTCATCGCATCCTTCCTGTCCACCCTTGCCGGCACCTACTCAGGTGTGGCCATCACCAATTACCTCAATAGAGTCCATGCATGGCACACAGTACATGGCCTCCCCTGGTGCCTCAACACATACCAAACAGACACCCTCCTCAAAGCTGCAAAAACCCTCGCTCCCCCCTCATCCAAGCGCCCACCTTGCGAGCCCTTCACTATACAAACAATCAACTCCATCCGCAATCACCTTGACCTGCATCTGAAAAAAGTCAAGTGACGATATAGCACTACATAGCACATATAGTCTCAGTAGTCCCCATAGTCTTCCCCCCTCAATAGAGTGCTACATAATCACTCCATGTCCTACATAGTGAGTCATAGCAGACTGTTGTCATTCCAATTTGTGCTATGATGAACTATATAGCACTATATTGAGCACTGCTACATGGCTCTCAGCACCTAAAAACACTACTCCTGTGTCTATTCCATATCCTGCCACTCCACCTCATCCTCAAACTGCTCAGCCATCATTTGCAGTCTCAGCCATACCTCATATCCTGTTAGGCAATAATAGCACAATGTACCCGCACAGGTCTTGGGTGTGGATATCGCCCGGGTACGTAGCCTGGGCGCAGGTAGACACTATATCCGTCATGCCCAATGACGACACATTGTGGTCGTGGTCATGGTCACACCCTCATCGTCAACCCCCTCCTTGCTGTTCCCATCCCATTATGGTCGTCGCAACTGTTCTCAACATGTTGGGGTCGTGGTCGTGGTCGTGCCCTCGTCCTCAGCATGTCGTCATTGTCATCCGCCCTGCCATCCCATCGCAGTGTTGCATCCTCCCGTCATGCTTGTCGTGCCAAGTGCGTCCCCATCCTTGACACATCGGAGTTGCCTCATCCTGGTCACGTCCCCATTCTCAGCATGTCCTCGTCGTCATGGTCACGCCACCGTCCTTGTCGTCACCTCCTTGTCCTGATCACTTCCCTGTCCTCGACGCATGGTTGTCATTGTCATCCTGGTCACATCGCCATTGTTGCCTCCTCGTCCTCATTGCGTTGACCGAGCCAGTGGTCGTTGATGGCTGGTGGGTGTGCAGGTAGTGTGAAGTGAGTCGAACGAGTGGGGGCATGAGTGCAGGACACATGCACGGTCATCATCGTCGTGTCCCAACCATCTATGTGGGTGCGGTTACGCATGCATCAGCGTCATGGTGTTGGCATCAGGTCAGGTGGTGGGATGGCCAAAGGTGGTGGGGGCCCTGCGCGGTTGCACGCACATCGGCATCGTCATCATGTCATCAATGGTACCGGGTCATCGACAACATTGTGTTGTCGTTGTCATTGTCGTGTCCCTACCTCGTCCCTGTCGTCGGCGAATCAGATGGTGTATCCTCGATGTGTCGTAGTTGTGGCCATATCCTGGTCATCGTCACGTCACGGGCATTGGCCGAGGACGTGGAGTGACATAGGGTGCATCGGACGAGCCGTTGGGCTCATTGACAGCTGGAGGGGACACGTGGGCGCATGGGCGCAGGGTGCACGCATTGGCGTCATCATCCGTTGTCGCCCTTGTGATCAGGTGGACACCAGTGTGATGGTGTCAGGCCATCGCGGCATCAAGTGTATCGGATCGCACAGTAATCATCGCGCTCATTGATGAGATTGTTGAAAAAAAAAAAAAGATGTCGGCCATAGCGCTCGCAGCTACTCAAACTCGTCCTCAGACAACTCGCGTGCCAACTTGTCTAGAGCTTGCACGTCGACTCATTGGATTGTATGAAGCATGGAGAAATTGAGGGGGATTGTTGTTGTTGTGGGGTCATCGATTTACTGTATCCTTAGAGGGCATTTGCATTGGCAAAGGGGGCAAGAGAGATAAGGTGACCAGCACAGCGAGAAGGCCAAAAGAGCAGCGAGGCATTGCAGGGACATCAAAGGCGGGAGGAAAAAAGTTAAACAGTGGTCATGTAAGTGTGGTCTGTACCAGTACAGGTAAATCAACAAGTCCCACGTCACGTCACGCTCTATGACTCATTGTTACTTACTTCTGAATCTGAGGTGCCCACCTCACAATGCACGACACAAGCGACAACGACACCCCTCGCCATCACTTCGCCCTCGCATTGGCCTTACCCTCTCACATGCCCTTGCCTCGCCCCCCTTGCCTCCCTTAGGTTGTAGATACACCCAAGGAGGTGGGCGAACGTGCCAGTAAGTCATAACTCGTGTCTGTCAATGCCATGTTAATGAAGCTGTTTGGTAGAACCATCTAAGCTCGTCGCGTCCCTGAGATCACACCATGTTCCATACGTGTGCGCTGGATACAGGACACATGCACACCCCTTGTATTACCCCACCGCGACCCACCAGCAACCGTGAACAACCACAGCGCACCGCTCGCGAGGAAGTGGGATAGTCAGGCAAAGGCAACCAGCCACGCTGACAAGGTGACCAGTGTGAGCACATGAAGCGCATCGCACGCCGACCATGCAGGGTATGCCGACTATGCAAACAACCCAACGATGACGGTGCCAAACGCTGAGGTCACAGACCTAGCATGCACGTCAAACAACCCTGAGGACATGCCGGGTGACGATGCACGTCATCCAGAGTACCCCCAGAGCCGCCGACGCATCGGATAGCACGGAAGTGGACAAGGGTACGGAGCGCGTCAAGACAGCGGTCAGGCGAAGGTGGTCGCACGAAGATGTGCAGGGAGTGGATGTGAATGGGGAAGGAGTTGACGAGAATGTCGAGGGCAGACCTCCAGACACTGGGATCAAGGGAGAGAGGCTGGGACAGCCAAGTTGAGTTGGTCGGGGTGGCGAGGCAAAGCGCACTGGTGCGCAAACAGTCGACGATGGCTAATGAAGTCACCAGCCACTAGCCAACGGTGACATACCTGACATACCTGATGAGCTACCACACCTACCAGAACCTCCTGAACCACCTGACAAGTCCCCAACATCGTCACGAAGATGCGCACACTGAGGGCGAGGGGAGTGGAACGGACTTGCGAGTCTCCCTATATAGTACTTGGTAATATATTTCGCGCTATGTACTGCGTTGTAGTGAGTGCCTGCTCTACCAGGTACTCCATAGTGGACAGGCTTCCAAAACTGACAACAGAGCTCTATGTAGACTATATAGCAAGTGGGGTTGCTACCGGCCCACTCTTTTTTTCCAGATGTGACCAACCCACTCGACACGGCAGTGTTCTCTTGCCTAACCACTCTTTTCTTTGCCATAGCCTGCATGGGCAAGTTCACGGTACTCAATCAACGAGCCTTCAATCCCCTCACCCACATCACGCAGCACCACGTGTTGATCCAGCATGACTGTCAAGGCTATGAAGTAACCAACTTCCATCTCCCTTGCACAAAATCCTCCCCCACAGGCGAGGATGTCAACTGGGCGAAACAAGACGGCCCATCTGACCCCCAAGCAGCCATGGACAATCACTTAACCATAAACAACCCACCACCCGAGCACCACCTCTTCGCCTACCGCTCGAAGAAAGGCCTCATTCCCCTCACCCAACCGAAGTTCCTCCAGATGCTCGAGAGAGCGGCCAAGTCTGCCAACCTAGAACCCCTCAAGGGCCATGGGATCCGTATTGGAGGCACACTCGAATACCTCCTGCGCAACATCCCCTTCAAGACCGTTCAGGTGCAAGGGCGGTGGGCGTCTGAGGCCTTCCTTGTGTATCTATATCGTCATGCCCAAATTCTCGCACCATACATACAAGCAGAATCCACGCTACATGAATGCTTCCTCCAACACTCCTGGGGTGGCCCCACCCCTCCCCCAATTCGTCATTAATTTTCCTGGTATGTCTTTCTCACCTCCTATCTCCCGGGTATGCCACGACCGCTGCATGCATCGCCGCTCATGACTACATCCCAGGATCGCAGCTCACTTCATACCGGCAGGTACCAGGCTCACACTCCAGACCGGAGAGCGCCCCACACTCCCACCATTCTCTCCCATACCCACACTTAGTCACATCCACTCACTTTGTATTTTCATAAATAAATACACTCCTTCTGTTCTTCCCCGACTCCGCAGCGCACACAGCGACTTCCAAAGATCATCACATTGCGGCGCAGTAAGGCATGAGCACAGCCACAATAGTAAGTCTTCAGACGAGCGACATAAGTGGACGGCACTTCTTCTTCTCTTCGTCCCTCCACCATGTCGCTCATCCTCGGGCCAGCCTCGTCCTCACTCTTTCTCTCGTCACACCCACCCACCACACCCTGTCCTCCGTGACTTCCTCGCTCCGGCACCTCGCATCTCACACCCCAGGGTCCCTAGCATGTGCCCACCCACTGCCGCAGCTCGCAAGGCAGTCCCACCCGCCCTCACAGCTCACTTCATACCGGCAGGTACCAGGCTCACGCTACGGACTGGAGAGCACCCCGCGCTCCCACCATTCTCTCCCATACCCACACGTAGTCACATCCACTCGCTTTGTATTTTCATAAATAAATACACTCCTCCTGTTCTTCCCCGACTCCGCAGCGCACACAGCGACTTCCAAAGA
>JBBPNZ010001142.1:0-10894 GCA_038091195.1 Phylloporus rhodoxanthus
AGGCACTCAAAAGGGGGTCAAAAGAGGTAAAATACAGTTCCCAGGGCCTAAATATGGCATCATGACCCTTTGTATGTTCATGTTTGTGACAAAATTTAGATTAAATCCCGTTCCAATTGTCTCAGAATAAGTCTAAATACGACAGTATTGGAAGTTTGCGACAGAAGGCCAGCAGCACAACATGACCCACTATTGGCGCACTATCTGAGTACTTTCCAGTGGTACAAGCCTCATACACAGTATGATACACTTGATCCGAATAGGTGTTTCCCGGAAACCAAACTAGAAGTCTGCCATGTGACAGGTCATGAGGAAGGTATTTACCCGAGCGCTGGCTCTCACACCTAACCATAATGTGGATGTCTTGGTTCCCTGTCGCTGTCTACCTAGCTGCAGGCGCCCATGCAGCATTCTTTCAACCCCAGATCCCGTCTCTTCAATCGTTCTATCCCGACAAACTTGGTCAAGTGTTCATTCTTGGACCAGAACACAGATTCTTGTCGACGAATCATTTGCGTTTTATAATGGTTCCAAGCCCGCTGGAGTCACCCTACTAGATTTTGCAGATAGCTTTCGATCGGACTTGATTGAAGTGACGTCGTTCACGCTCCCTCCAGTCCAAGTCACACCATTCAGCCAGACCTTCAGTATCAACTGTTCAGTCATCGTCCTTACGCTCAATCTCTCAAGCACTCATACATTTTACTCTGGTAGCTCTACACCGGAGGGTTACGACTTTCATATCTTCCTCCTATGTTATATCTGGCTCCGATCCGATTGGTGTGTGGTGGGGAACAAGGACACTGTTACGGCAGCTGGTGCTATCCGAAGAAATGGAACGTACACTATTCTGGCCGGGCATGGTGCTGATAGTCCTGGATGGGAGGTACGAGGTTTTATGCTTGACGCCGCATGCCATTGGTACACGACGGAGTTCCTTGGTAAGCGCCTTTTCATGTGGTTAAACGTTTCTGATGGTATCTTAGCCGAAATCTGCACCTATGCGTCTTTTTTCAAGATCAATGAGTTCCACCTTCACGCTTCCGACAACCTCTGGATACCCTCGCTACTCTATGGCCCAAATGGCGATCACTGTACTCTGGGTTCCGGTTCGAACCTCCCCAAGGCTCGCCGGTCTTTGGCCTTGTTCCTCATCGTAATGAGTCGTGGAGTTTCACCCGCTTTGCTGATTTGCAGTCGCGTTGCGCACGCCATGGTGTGACCATCATACCTGAGATTGATACTCCTGGTCATTCTCTTGTTATATCGCAGTGGCGCCCCCAATTGATGCAGAAGGGCAAGCCAGACCTGTTGAATCTGAGCTATCCAGAAACTATACCCACTGTCCAGTCCATTTGGTCCCAATTCCTTCCCTGGTTTTCGTCGGCTGAGGTCTCCATCGGCGCTGACGAATACTTGTCATCGCTGGCGGATGTGTACGTCTCGTACGTGAACGAGATATCGTCATACATTAGAGAGATCAGTGGGAAGAGCATTCGTGTCTGGGGCACACACGAGCCGAGTAACACATCTTCCATCTTGACCAACTTGACGATACAGCACTGGGACTTTCCCTCCTCCTCGATTCCTGTTGGTCTTCTCGACTCTGGCTATCGGGTTATCAATTTCGAACATGCTTTCCTCTACCTTGAAGGCAAAGTTCCCGCGGAAAGTGGTTTCGCACAGACTCTTAACGTTTCCCTTTTGTTTGGTGCCGGCATGGAAGGCGGTGGATTGGCGCCTAATATCTTCTCTGCAAGTGATTCTTCAAACAACACAGCCTACAATCATCCGGGACTTCGAGGTGCAATCTTTGCGCTCTGGAACGACTGGGGATCAAACGCAACGACGGCCCTAGAGACATACTACCAACTGTCACGGTCCCTTGCCGTGTTTGCGGAGAAGACGTGGGCTGGTTCTGGAACCCGCCCGTCGGAGCTGACGATGGATCAGTTCGAGACCATATCCCCAGCTTAATGTCCGCGTCCCTGGGCAGAACCTTAACCGTGCTGTGGAAGGCAAGAAAGCGGGCGACATTGTGTTCGCGTATGAGCGCATACCCCCTTTCCTGTTCCACACGGGTGTGGCATCGGTCGGTCCCCCTTACACCCTTTCATTCACAGTGCGGGCCCGTGCGCGTGATGTGCAGACGACGGGTGATATGACGGCTGTGCAACTGTTCAGCGGGACCGATACCATGCTGTACGCGTCCTCTCACGTTGTCCTCCAATGAGGCGTATTACCCGCTTCCTTCTGCATTCCAGCTGAAGCCAGACGTGTGGACCAACGTGACCATTCAGGTGACGAGGAACGCACGTGCGCAACAGTCGTTGAGCAAGGCCATGCAGAGACGTACTGGTACGAGGCCACACTAAATATATGGGGTGACTATCTCATGCAAGTCAACATGTCGTTTGCTGCCCCCTCCGCGACCATTGGGAGCAAGGGGTATGGAGGGGAATTGGCGAATGTCGTGTTGGGTATCGATTGAATTGTATCCGTTGGTTGTGACTGTCTATCAGGCTACTCGAGTCTTGCAATGAATGACGTTCACAAGTGGCAAGAAAGTCGCTCGGGTCGTTCCGACTGATGGCTTTGTTTTTTTTTTTCGCATCTTTGCTGCCAACCACCATGTCCCTCGTCCCCACGTGCGTCTTGGTAGGTAAGTTGTACTTTTCGTTCGTCTCCACGTCACTTAAATGGGGGACGATCATGATCGGATGTTTGTCATCCAGCCCCATCCTGTACCGAGGATTACCCCATCCCTAGTGAGTCGGCGATGATTATACAGCAATTCGATAAACCTATGTACTTCAGTAGATGGCAGGATATTCTCTGCGGCGTCGATGCGGCCATTTCCCATCTCCTGGCTCTAGTACCTCCGCAGCTTTCCACGATCCAACTGCTCCGTGGGTCAGACTAACAGTGCCTTGCTAGTTCGGGGGCTTGCCAGGCTGTAGACTGGGAAAACACTGGTTCACATTCTCGGGCTGTAATCTTAAATGGAAATCAGGTTCGAATGGCGATCCCTTTTTTTTTATGAAAACGTTCTTGGAGGAGTTAGAATGGGGTTCGTGTTGGACATAAAATACCTCCTCCTTTCCTCCCGACAGGTCCCTACCTCCACTGCAGAGTATGTCCTCAAATATCCTTGTTCCGTTACAGTTGCATACCTCTGCCTCTCACGGGCAGTCTAGCTCATTTCTAGCCTACGTACCCGGGGCCGGCATCCTTCAACCCCAGGGTATACCGAGCTTTCCACCCGTTTATCTGCTTTGCTACACCATGCAAGATACCCGGCCCCAGCACCATCGTTCCTCGACCTATCATCACCCATCCGGGTCTCCACAGTCTCAGTCCAACCGTCAAAACGACCGACAATGCGTGAGACACCCGTGCATATTGTGTCCGCAGTGCTGGAATCTTCCAAAACTTCCAGACCACCGGTTTTGCTCTATTGGATGCAGTCAGTTTGCTGCTTGCTCAGCGCCACAATTGATACGTCTCCCGCCGCACCACCAGCTTTACATCGAGGGTACGTAGTCCTCGATAGTCGTCTAGGCACTATAAATTTAACTTGGCTTTTTTTTCCCTCATTAGTTGCACGTCGATTTATAGAATGCTGGAATTCGGAGTTCTACCCCAAGGTATTGGCGGTTTTAATAATTAACTGGTCCGAAACGTCTAGAAGACGCTTTGAAGAATACAGGTGGGGTGTTTGCCCCGCTTCAATTCCTATGAGCTGGATGGTAGAGTGCATAGGAATTCTGTCGAGGCCCGAGGACAGTTCCGACGCCTGGGCCGTTTTCCGGGAAATGAAAAGAAACTGTTCCGGGGTACTATTCGTGGATGTAACCTGGGGGAGGGAGGGAATGTCCACCCTTGTCTTAACCCCGCTTGCTGGATGTGCGAGACGATGCGGTGTGGATTTAGACCCCATTTACAACGAAAACGGAGTATTCCATTGTACGTTTCTATTTTTCTCGCGAACAGCCCGTCCAGTGATCTATGACCGCTTTTCTGATTTCAATAGAGGTGGTCCCGGTATCAGGCTCGGTGCAGGCATCTATACTAGTTCTGTATCTTCCAAGTGAGAATTGTTCTCTGATTCCACAGGAAGATCTAAACTCGTTTTCAGATCCGATCAATATGCTGAGAACATCCACGATCCAAATTCAACTATCCGTGCAATGCTGGTGTGCCGCGCTGTCATTGGGGAACCATTTGTGACGATTCACGAAAACCCAACGTTGAGGGGTCCCCCTGATGGACATGACTGCGTAGGTCTCTCCCAAGCACCTCGAGTCTCGTTCCTTTTATCGTCTATTTTTCGCACGCGTCCTTTAGGTATATGGAAAATCAGGTTTAGGAAGCAACTTTGCAGACGACGAATATGTATTCTATGACGAAGATGCGATCCGTCCAGCATATCTGGTCGTGTATGAAAGAACGGACGGACATTAAGCACAACGCGGACTTGTCTCTCTTTGTTCGTAGTGTTGCGCCCCGATCTTCCACGTGTACCACAGAAACACGTGGATCAATTGAACCTCTAGTACGACAGCAAATCTCACGGAAAATCCAAAGCATTTCCTCGACAAGTTATCGCCGAAATATATAGAACAGAGGGTATTTTTACTACTGTTTGTATGACTATGAAGTATGCATGTTTGCTTGATATTTGCTGTATTATTTGCTGTATGGTTCGCCGTTTCGATTCCAGTCGCAGTTTTAGCGCTCGTTGAACATTGACAAGCCATGCGAGAAACATGAGGATTACATCACATTGTGGGCCACAGCGACAGATAACGCTGTTGCTAACCAGCTTAGATAAGCGTAGATTCGGATCGAAGTTCCGTGAGCCAAAGGACGTTCCTAGCTTCTATCATTGTGCCACGTCTGGTGTTCAATTTTGGTTCAAGTCCCATTCGAGCGTCTTGGCGGGTCTTAAGAGAATGTCGCCGCTCACCAACGTTGTCAACAGTATCGCTTTGTGCAGTTGTCATGATTGAATTTGCTGATCCGGCTCGGACCTTGGATATGAAGGTTTGAATTTTGTTGTGCCATAAAATCCGACTCGCCGAGGACCGGCGGGCCGTTATCATTTCCTTTGAGCTGACCGGATGAGGAGGGAATTGCATGTGGCCAAGGGGGTTTAAGTGCTTTCTGACGTGGCAAATCGATCGTCTTATCACGCAAACAAAGTACATTGGAAATCCGAGACCAGCAACAAGCCGCGCATTTATTACGTTATGTCTTCCCGAAAGCGATGTCTTTGGGGAGCTAGCGAATGTTTGGATTCCCTTGCCCACCGAAAAGGCCGAATGCGGTGCGTTGTCGACCCGTGGTGTGACCCAAGTTCCGTAGCGGTGCACTTCAGAGATAAGAGCACGAGTAGTGAGCCAGCACAGCGGCGCGGATAAGGAAGGGCGGATGGTTTTAAAATGCGCAGATAGGGGGTTATTTCCATCGCGACCCCTCGCGTGACGACAATCGACCAATCAAAACGTGCGATACATGTTACGTACATCCGCATTTAAAAGACTCGACCTCTCTGTGACACAGAGGTCTCACCCTCACCATGCGCGGTTTGAGTACCGTCACCTTGGCCTTGGCTGGCCTCGCAGCACATGCTCTTGCACACTCCCTTCCTCCCCCCATCTCTCCCTCTGCTGTCCGCCGCAAGACGCTCGCCTTCGGGCCCGACCTCCCCCATGCTCGCTTCGAGTCCCCCCCCGTCGCCCAGTTTGCGCCCGTGGACGTCTCCAGGGACCCTTATGCCGTCGCACGCGATTTCCTCAGCCAGTATGACGACCACAACGCTGGTCGTACATATGTCATTCGCCCCGACTCGTATACAGACACCGCAACGCGCGTGACGCACGTGTATGCCCGTCAGGTCGTCGCTGGCATCGAGGTCGCCAACGCACACGTCAACCTCAACATCAAGGATGGCAGGGTGCTTAGCTTTGGTGATTCGGTACGTCACTCATTCCGTCCTCCGTCCCGTTGTTCTCAAGCACGTGCCGTAATCACTAGTTCTTCCCCGGCCAAGTCGGGCAGAATTCCCACGTCCGGGTGCACCCGCACGCCGAGCACTGTGCCCAACTGTCCTCTGCTGTCGACGTCCACCGCACACTCCTTCAGGCCCCTCTTCCTTCACGTGACCGATCGAGAGTCAGGCATGGACTGGCGACTCTCGAACATCTTCACGGATCAAACTGCGCTAATGTCCCCTCTGTCTCGTTCTTTGCCGATGCGGGCAAGGACGAGGTCGACATGGATCCAAGACGGGCTCTCCTGGCGTTCCTCGCGGCTGCTCTCCCGGAGACCCACCCCGAGTTCACCTCTCTCGTTGCCAACATTGAGGAGCACGTGACTAACATCTCCATGACACCTGAAACACATTTCATTGGCGATCATGCCTCGCTTGGCATGTCATTGTCAAACGTGCCTGGCACGGTGGGCGAGGTCTTGACTCGCGTCGTGTGGGTGCAGGTCCCCACCGAGCATGGCCTCAAGCTCGAATTGGTTCACCGCGTATGTATACACTTCTTATCTTTGATCCATCTTTCTGATCCGTTTTACGTATAGTTTGAGGTGGAGATGGAGCACAACTGGTACGAGACTACCGTGACCACTTCGATACCCCACCGCATCATCAGCGTTGTTGACTGGGCAAGCGATTCTCCGATGCCCGTGCCCATCCATGGTGAGGATGCGCTTGATCATATAGTATCCATGTCTAATCATTGACTGCAGACAACCGCCTTCCTAATTTGGGTGCTTTCGTTCCTCCTGGGAGCAACTTTGAGTCGGCGGGGAAGAAATTCGGTGGAACGATAGGTGGGTCGATGTATCCTAGCGTCTGATATGGTCATTCCGACGCTCGTCTTCTCAGGTCCTAGACCGTCTCCGTCCACTCCAAAGACGACTTCGCCCATTCCTGATTTGAACAAGGCATCTTACCTTATCTTCCCATGGGGTACCAATGATCCCGTGGATGCTGCGCAGAAGAAGGCTACGCTTCACGGTGCCCCTGGTTCGTATAGCCTTTTCCTTGTTATTACCACGCTAACATATTCTGCCAGCCGGAGCGGCATACCCCTTGTCATATGGTAGAGAATTTGTCAAAGAATTGGGTGATACCCTTGCTTCGCCCGCTGGATGGCACACACTTCCTTGCCCTAATGACCCCACCACCACTTCCGGAGCCAGGACTGTCTGTGGCAAGTATTTGTCTTTGGACTTGTTGGGATGCGTATGAACGATTTGAACTTCAGCCGAAACGTACTGGCGTACGACGAACACAACTTGGGGAAACAATGTTTTCGCACATGAGAACTGGGATGGCAGGAATGAATGGTTGGAAAATGCCCGTCCGCTAGGTATGAATTTGCCGCCTCTCTTAGTCTTCTTACTCATCCCCTATTTAGCCGAAGCTAATTCGTTCATATACCCATATTCCCCGGAGGCGGCTCATACCGAATACGAATCGATGGAACAGGCAAGGGCGCACATCAATGCGAGTGTCACGCAACTATTTTACACCAGCAACATGATCCACGATCTCTTTTATCGGTAAGTCAATCTGTATTACGTTCCGTCAGTTGTGCTAAACGTTTTAGCTACGGTTTTAATGAGGCTGCTGGCAACTTCCAGCAGTTCAACTTTGGGAGGGGTGGTGAAGAAGGGGACGCCGTGATTGCCAATGCACAGGATGGAAGTGGCTTCAACAATGCCAACTTCATGACCCCTCCTGACGGTCAGAACGGGTCCGTACATGTTGGCACATCATCACAGTCCTACTAATCATTTTATTTGCTTGTTTTACAGCCGCTGCCGAATGTACCTGTGGGATACCGATTCACCCTATCCTGATGGCGACATGGAAGCTGGCATTGTTATCCATGAGCTGTCTCATGGTTTGTCGACTCGTCTTACTGGCGGACCAAAGAATTCGGGATGTCTTGGCTGGGGAGAGGCTGGCGGTATGGGTGAAGGTTGGGGAGGTTTGTTTTGCTTTATTATTTCTTCGCCATCATCTAATTGCCTCGTAGACTTCATTGCCACCTCGGTGCGCTCCACCTCGACTTACTCGGACTACCCGATGGGCGCTTGGGCCTCCAACGTTGAGGGTGGTATTCGCAACTACCCGTATTCCCTCGACATCACGATCAATCCATCCACGTATGAGATGCTTGACAAGCCAGGATATTGGGGCGTCCACGCTATTGGTGAAGTCTGGGCCGAGATGCTCTGGGTTGTGCAGCAACGGTTCATCGATAAATATGGATTCTCGGAAACGCTGTTCCCTCCCGTCCCCGATGCTGATGGGACGCTTCCACCCAACGACTTTTACAGGCCACAAACATTCAACTCGCTCACTGGTGCACCGGACCCTCTTGTTCCCAAGCATGGCAACACGTTGCTATTGCAACTCCTGTTGGACGGAATGAAGACGCAGCCTTGCTCTCCGGGCTTCATTGAATCTCGGGATGCAATCATTGAGGCTGACAAGGTTTTGACTGGGGGCGAGAACTTGTGTGACATTTGGGAAGGATTTGCGACGAGGGGTTTGGGCGCCAATGCCAAGATCGTTGGCTCGACGCCATGGGGTGGAGGTGTTCGTTCGAACGTAAGTCACCCCCACCACTTTGCTGACTCGACATAACGATTTGATAACAGGGTTACCGAGTTCCATCTCAATGCCGCCCCGGTGAGCCACAGCCTGAACCAGAGCCAGAGCCAGAGCCGACGCCCGGTAATCCTGATGACTGCGACCCTGCTTTCCCTTGGTGCTGGTTCAAGAACCGTGTTGGCAAGTGGGTTCCGAGGTTGCCTTGGAGGTACAACAACTACTACTATTAATCGCGCACGTGGAAACACAAGGATGATCGGACGACTACCCGCATACGATACCACATGCATAGATGACTGAGGAATTCTCTGCACGGTAGGCATGATCAGACGTCTCGTTTCCTTTATCAGACTCGTTGCTTCTTGTCCGCTGTCTTGCTTTGATCTTGTGTGCTTCTAATGATTTAATATGCGCTCATTTTAGTTCAAGCTTATTGTTGGCACTACTGATTACGATTCGATGTAAACCAATTCGTATATATCACCGAAACGCTATGATCATTTGAAAGCTTCAGATATTCTCGATCATCTTGCCTTCGCCGCTGCAAGAACTCCATAGTGCGTGCGAACTTGTGCTCGAACCTAGTGCAACTTGACGCCCCAACTCTGCCATTACGTCGGGAAAATTGCATAGCTGATGACGTGCCAGTGCTAGATCGGTGCCATTCTGGCGAACTCGGCTCAAGCTCTCCCTGAGCCGAGGTGATCATTTAGTATGTGTCGACGATCCTGCTTGAAGACATTGTCGAATGGATGATAACTACCGTTCATGCAGCGCAGCGATCGCATATATCGGCTTCTTGTCTTGATTCCTCATTCCTATCTGCGGTATGATCGCTGTACAGATGGGACGAATCAACAAATCGGATACAATCTTCATGTGGCATCGCGTTCTAATATCACCTGACCACGCTTGGCGCTCGTGCGTGAATCTCCCGAGCCAACTCGACGAGACGTCCGCCCGCCGACGCGCTCGCGGCGGACCCCATCTTGGCGCAGTATTCGCGTCCGGCGACCAAGCACCAAACGGTGCACCGTGCGAGGCGTGTGTATCGGGGAGCTACGCGGGCATCCTTTTGCTGCTCCTCAGGCATGCACGGTTCCGCGCTCGAGCGATCGGCGGGCCGAGCGGTGTGGTGGGTGGATTCGGTGCCCAACCAAGCGGGAGGGGAGGACAAGCGGTGCGGGTGGCCTCGCCGCGTGCGTTTCGATCTCTCTGAACTTGACGGTGATATGGTTTGAGCTTCTCCCGAGCGGACGTTTCGTCGGGCGCTTTGGCTTGTTCGTGCTTCGCATTCTGCAGCGCCAGTGTGGGGTTCGTGTCTGCGTACTATGGCCATTTGGGGTTTGTGAGGCAGATGGGGGAGGGAGATATTATGCTTACTAGTGTTGCGCGCGTGTGGGTAAGGGTGCCGCTGAATGTGTGCGACTAGGTTTTGCGTACGATAGTATGTGCAGGCGTCCTGGCGATGCTAATCGGACCAGTCGAGCTTTTCGGACCACTGCAGACAGCATGGGCAATAATATCCGCTGTGCCTTTTTCTTCCTTGTCTGGATGGTGTAGTTTAGGATACTAGCACTCTTGAGCGGAGTCGAGAGTACACACACGTCCAGAAGTATTTTGACTCTTTGCTGCGGACTTTTCCGGAGCCTCGTCCACAATTGTCAACATCTTTCCTCCCCGACTCCCTCTGTATCGCGCACCGTCGTCAACGTATTCCTAGGCTTCAGTTTCGTCACTTCGTGCTTTATCGCCTTGTCTACGTGAGTGAGCATTGTTTTCCACCTTTCATCGATCTCAACGTGCTTGCAGCCCTGGTTTATCTTTTCTTGCTTTCAAATTCTCATCGCCAAGTATCTGGCGTATTTTAGCGCTCCCATCGTAGTATTCATCCGCCCTATATTCCCTCTCGCCACAGCTCCAGTGTCTCGCTGAGCTCAGCTGGCATAGTCGTCTCCGATCTATCTCCCTGTCCCCAGATCTTGTCGTCCATAGACTATTTTACTGTGATCACCCGTCCTCGCACGTAACCGTTCACCCATTTATCTTCCTGTTACTCTCCCCTACCTCGCGCCTCCTACCTTTCGTCTGGACTCGGGCTCCCTCTCATCTGGTTTCGAAGCCAATATCATACTCTGCTGTCCTGACACACCGTCTCCCATTCCACATCCGATCTCCCCTGTCCTCGTTTATTTCATCGTTCGCTTTACTCCCGTGAGTTGTGTCAATTCTTACTTAGCGTCAATCTCTTAC
>JBBPNZ010001143.1:0-10884 GCA_038091195.1 Phylloporus rhodoxanthus
ATCGTGTTGGACAAGGTAGCGCGACATGGCGACAGCCTCTGCATCCGTGATCCTAAGACGTATACATGCTATAAGTACGACACGCGGAAAATGGGGTAGAACAACGTGCCGAAACGCGTCGTCGATGATGGGCAGCGCCAAATCAATGTTGTTCGTCATCCGATTGATTCCGCTGCACCAATGTTAGACCGCCGATCAGGAAAAGAATGAAAGAACGCACATGCCCTCGACGACAGTGTCGACTTGATGCCGTCGTTTTGTGCCTTCTGCTTCTTTGCGATCGTACATCACGCCAAATTTAACCTGTGAAAAACGTGCATTTGCTCCTGTTACTTCACAGATGGCTTGTTTGTACCTTGTTGTAGAGACCGCTTCCCTCTGGATCGGCCAAGACCACCTTGACGTTCTCGTCCATCGACTTGATGTAACGACCCGTGCCAGCGATCGTCCCACCCGTCCCTGGATTGTCATCCCCTGAGCTCTTTTTCCAGACAGACGCGCGATGGCTCACCTGCACCCGCGACGAATGCATCCAGTTTCCCGTTCGTTTGCCGCCATATTTCCGGACCAGTCCCTTCATAGTGCGCATCAAAGTTGATCCTGTTCTGTAGCCATTGGCCAGGTGAGAAACCCAAGCTTTCTCGGAGGCTGACATGGCGGACGCACCTCAAACTGGTCAGCAAAGAACCCGCGGGGCTTGGTCAGCAGCTCCATATCCTGGGGATCGTCTTCGGTGCCCTCGGGACGCACATGCGACGACGTGGTGGAGACGACGACAGAAGGCGAACCCGTGATCATCTCATGGCTGATACCGACGCTCTCAGTCCCATTCAGTGCGCTCGGTTGGCCAAATCGGACGGCAGCTTGCCGTGCCATGTTCTGACTCGTCGTTGTAAGAACGGGGTACGAGAAAACGGCGCATACATACGACGTACTATGCGGGGATGGTTCAGCGCGTGCATCAGAGGGTCGATGGAACTCGGAGGTACGTACTTGTTTCTTGTCGACGATACTGGCTGGTCGCACGCGCTGAACGTCCGCTCCGAGTATTTGTAATGCCGTTACCTTTTCTTCCGCAATGTCGTCCGGCATGATGATCGCTTGTCCGGGAAAGGTAAGCAAGTAGGACGGCGGGCGTGGAAGGAACTCACTCGTGTCGTATCCCCTGAGAAAGCAGTTGGCATCAGCAGCAAAACGGACACAAGGGATCGTTACCTTGCTTTCGATATCGTTGCTATCGAAATCCCAGTGGATCCTACGGTACCCTCAAAGATTCGGGAGCCAGTGTGAGGGTGCAATAACCCTTGTCGCTCCGCGTCTTCGATCACTGTCCCGGGCCATGAGTTCTGCAAAGTCCTTGACGTACAGAGACCTCACTTCGCAATGCTACCCGATCCTTGATACTCCCTCCAGGATTCAGAAACTGGGGGCAGACCAAACTCAGTCACTGCTTGCGGTGGAGAGAAACCAGCACCCACCTCGGCCTTTGCCAGAATCTCTACTCCAAGCGCGTCGCTCAACGAGTTGATCCTCACCAATGGCGTGTTTCCTAATTCACAGAGCCTCCGAATATGGATGGCACAAAGACATGGTAGACACACCAATCAGTCCAGTCACTCCACGTACAGTTTCATCGCTTCTCAGCTCGATGGGCCGCAACGAGGCCTCGTGCCCTAGCTTGGCCTGTTTTTTGCGCTCCAAAAAGTAACGCGCCAGAGAGGTTGCCGAGACAGAGAGCGTGAACCCAATCAATATTCCATAGGACACTTGACGGATTGCAGCATTCGGCAGATGGAAGAAAGCAACAACATCAACGAACTTCATGAGGGATCTGGTGACACTCGTTCTTCAAAATGACCATAAGCGGGTGTTGGTTTTCACTCGAATCAAAGTAGACATTCACACAAATTGGTGTTTGAACACAAGAAAACATAAATTACTCCAAAATACATCCACATACAGAAGGAAATCCATCAGACAGACGCTCAACTCGCTGGCTCTGGTTCACCGAGCCGCAAGCAGCCCGGCGAAACTCGGAACCAAACGTCCTCGAGATCCCAAAGGACCATGTTCTCTGTCGAACGAGCGAGCGCAGATGTCATCGAATGAATTTCAAGGATGTGGCATGTTTAAACATGCGAGACTCGAGTTAGTTTCTATAAAATAGATCCTAGCTGAGTATGTTCTAAGGAATCATCATCGCGCAGGTCAGGACTATATAGGTTTTCGAGGTGGTCCGTGCGCGGGTTCACGTGATCTAGTTCCCACCCGTTGCCGATGGCAACGACAAGGTCCCCAATCCCCTGTTTCATATTGGGGTTCTTTACCGTAGAAAGCAATACCAAAGCTCTTGTGAGAGCCCAATGCGGTTGGATTACCACTTACTCACGTCCACGACGGTAAATCACGCCATTAACGTGGGATGATGACACGCTTCCGCTCCGTCATCCGACGATTCGACTCCCATCTATCGACATCAAACATGGTCACCTCGGCCGAGAAGCAGAAATTCTTTTTGACACACAAAAGGTATGCTGTCGCCGGCGCCTCCACAGATCCTTCAAAGTGGGGGACAAAGGTACGTTGGGAAACATATGGATGTATCCATGCCGACCCGAGCCCCTCTTGGAGATCCTGCAATGGTATATCGCAAGGGACAAGGACGTGACACCTATCCATCAGGTAGGTCGAGCTGAGCAAAGGTTCACGTTCCTTAGTGCATTTCCATCAGACAAATAGCGAGCTGGAGGGACGCAAGACGGTCAAGTCCATCGACGAACTACCGTTTCCCAAGGAAACCGCACTCAGTATTATAACGCCCTCCAAGGTTTGTGATATCCGGTATTGATCTCGTCACTCGTGCCCCTCATTGCGCGTGGTTTAAAGATCACCATCAAGTTGTTGGAACAAGCCAAGGCTCGAGGGATCCCTGCTATCTGGATTCAACCCGGAGCCAGCAACCGCGATTGCGTAGAGTATATCATGGACAACGAAATGGCAGACTATGTGCTTTGGGGAGGTGAATGTTTGTGGCGGGACGGGGATGGCGTACTTCGAACCATGGCTCAAGAACGCGCAGCAATGTAATCCTCGTCTTGGTTGTTTGGTGGGTGTGCTCAGTTCCCTTCTAGCGCGACTGATGAAGTGGGCGTCGTTAGGAGGGCTCGCTTCACCAGTGTCATCTTCGGTCCTGGTCGGATGATTTGTCTTCCCGGCCTATATTACCAGGATGGCGTATCGGACAGTGGATAAAATCCGCATGTGATCCCAATTCACAGTCATCGGCCTTCGCTAAATAACGAGCACTGAAACGAGTCGAATCACTATGATGATCGTTTTCAGATCCATATCACATGTCGTCGGGACTGGTATTCCCGGTGTTCACCATATGGATCATCCTTGCATTATCTATAGATTTCCTTTCACAGAATTTCCCGCTTCTATCTTGCCCTCTGCCCAATGTTTGATAAGTATACCGGCGATCGCGGTAGTCGGGGGCATTTTGAAGGGTGGTTCTACCTTGACGACGTTGTCGATTCCCGATTGACCCTCGGGCTTGTCTTTAGTGGCAGATGACACCGCCTTATCGCTCGTCGTCCTGGACGCGGCATTAAGGGCAGCCAGAACTTCCTCACGGGTATACCACCGAGCGTCTGAGATAATGGAAATCAGCGAAAATACCCCTGAACTGTCTCACGAAATAACCTTGGAGTTCGTTGTCGAGATCCGTGCGGATTGGCTTTGAAGGATCCGCCGTGGCATAGAAGCCCAACATGAGATTGGATGGGTATGGCTTTCGGAAAGAGATGTTCGTCAACACAGAGACATGTCTGATTCACAACTTACCCATGGCTGCCCAGAGTGATATCGAATATCCCACACTTTCACGCCAGCTTCTTCCCACATCTCGCGTCGTACTGCGTCCTCATAGGATTCCCCAGGTTCTACGAATCCCGCCAGAGCGGAGTAGAAGTTCGCCGGAAATCGTTTCTAATGTGTGTCGGCGCGAGTTCGCGTGAGCACAACATTGAACATACGTTTCTACCAAGGAGGATTCTATCTCTTGTTTCACTCATCGCGAGCATGATCACGACGGGGTCAGTTCTTGGATGGGAAAAGTTTTGCACTCCGTGCCTTCCCAGCTCAGTCAGTTTGTTTCCATGCATCGGGTTCAGACAAACCCTGATGGACAGGGCTTATTGCCCGTGTTGTCTGCCCACGGCAGTAAGGTGGTACACGTGAGCTTCCAACCTGCCCATTGAGAGTAGGATGGAGAACCACACGCAGGACAGAACTGCATCACAAAAGTGAGATAAAATGATCAAGGACAATGAACGCACGACATACCCTGTTCCTGTCATTCCAGTCCACCATACTCCGTGCACTGGCAAACACAGCAGCGGCGAACATATCCAAGGCACCCATCGCCGTTCTAGGATCCGTGAAAGCCAACTTGGCATCGGACTTTGCAACTTCAACGTTTCGAACGACTTGATTCACGTTGTCTTGTTCGAGATCGGCAACATCAACGGAAAAGTATGGGGTGCCATCGATGTTGGCAACCGCGACCTCGGGCGCCTTGAAATCAGATGAAGGAAGCGCGGAAGCCGTAAACGGATCACGCTCTTCGAGACCAAGGAAGACGACACGGGGACCATGGAACCGTGCTGCCTCGAGGATGGGCGATTCTTCCGTGCTTGACTCTCCCGGATCCTCGCCCTGGCCAAAGTACGGGCTGGGACCAAGTAGGGGTTCGACCTCCTGGGTCGTCAACAGCGCCAACGTGCGTTTCTCCGTGCTGAGATTTGTGGCGACCAACGGCGTGCCGCTTCTGAACAAGATCCATCGCGTGGCTGGGGATACGACGACGGCGTTCAGAAACGAATTCGAGGGTCGTAACCAGGAGAGCCGGTTCAGCGGGGATCCACCCATGAAGTTCACAAAGCTTCGTGTCGTCAGTTGTGCGCCAACATTGAAGCATGAAGCTCACTTTTCGCCCATGTTGTTCGAGATCGCGGATGAGGGCATCTGTTGCTAATCCGAGATGCTGTGCACTTGATTAATGATTGGTATATCTATTGAAATGGACTACGGGCCGTGCGCTGTGAGTACGGGTTCTTGCGAGGATAGAATGTCGAAGGGGGGAACAATGCCAGCTCTGCGTGCTCGGGGATGGTCTTTAGCAGTCGTTGCCAGACAGTCGATCTATGAATCGAAAAGGTTTTCTTTTCCCTCATTGGACAGGATCTTCCCAAACTGACCCGACCGGATCTTCAGAACTGAGGCGTTGAAATGGACGTGTCGAGTCATGTTAGAGTGCTCTCATACAACTTTACGTGGTGAACTTCGTGCCAGTCAAGTTGCTTCTTTAACCGAGACATGGCAGCCTGGAATTTCCCCTAAAGATGAACATTGTCCTTCCCATAACGAGGGAACAATGGCTGAGACACAGTGAGGCACTAAAGCGTTGTTCCTCCTGTCTTCTTTGGATATTTCGCAGGCAGCGGATCTTCGACACATCTATCTTTCAAGTGCCATATGGCACCTCGTGGCCTTGGCTTAGTGGTGTAAGGGATTGTGAATGCTGCGTTCAACTGAAGCTATGCACGAGGTTCCCCTCACATTCATCCGCTATCATACCCGCCGTTTCATCCTCGTTTCGCCGTGCATCACTGACTCAGCGCGGGGATATCGATGAGTCAGGAAACCGCTCATGAAAACTCCACTCCCTCACGGATATGTGATTCGGACAACACGGGCGCGTCTTAAAAACGGTACAATAGGGAAATGTCTTGGGCTGTATTTCGCTTGCAAGCTGCAATTTAGACGCGTCACCGAAGAAATGTATGAACGTTACGTCCCCGACCGCCCTTGAAGCTACCTGTTATGGCAATTCGTTTGTTTACTTGCCCTTTTCTGGATCCCATCGCGAAGGATGCAGGGGGGCGGTCGCAGGGTGAACCCCCCAAGTTCCAGCGCAGAAGGCAGATACTAATTCTGACCGGTTTTTTCCTTCCGCTATCTTTCAACCTTCCTTAACAGGAACAGCGAACAATGGTGACTTGCTCTCGAAGCCAGATCAATTTGCCCTCTCCCCCCCGCGGGACGGGTCTCATGTAAGAAAAATAAGATTAAGCCATGGTTCAAACCTTGTATAAAGAGACACCCATTGGACCCTGCCCTATCTCACCGCATGAACCTTGAGCTGCCGTACGCCCTATTTTGTTACATCGGTTCTTGTTCCCTCCGGATTTTCTGATGAGTATGTTTCCTTTCCTCTAGCATGCAATGACGTCCGACATGCCCCGCTCCAAACCAGACGCAAATAGAGGGCATCGTTTCCACGACTCCGTGATCACCCCCGCTCAAGCTATCGCAGAAGCATGGCAGCGCGAATCGTTGCAGAACCAGGAGCTATGGCGACAAGCAGAGGCAAAACGGAGAGAACAATATTTAGCCCTGAGACCGCCTCGACCACGACATGGTCCTGGCAGCAAAATGTAGCCTTATTTCATTGCATGTAGCAACTTCGAGGTGAGTCGTCCTTGTTCAACTTGTCGTTCACCACTGATTGCGCACGACCAGCTTCGTATTCATTCATGTAAATATCGACATTTTGCTTCAACGATACCACCCACTACAATTACTGTACAACATGGCTTCTTGACAGGAGGGAAAATGATGTTCGAATTCAATGGGCATGTGCAAGGACTTGCCTTTGATTGAGAAAGTCGACAAAATGATACAGTATTTACTCCATTAGGTGTTGATACAACGCAGAGAAAGATAGATTCGGTCATCGTTCTGGTGCAGATGCTTGAATGATAGCTGAACTGAGCGTGCCATTAATTTCATCCAACTCAGGATCCTCCTCGTCCTCCTCGTCCTCCTCGACTTCCTCCTCCAACGCAGCTTCGGCCTCGGCTTGTGCCTGTGCAGCTGACGCAGCATTGGCAATTGCTTGCTCGAGCAGCCTTGTTTGCTCTTCTGACAAACCGTAGAGGGATAACTGGGGTGCGCCCTCAGGCAGACGTTCGTTGACCATGGTCCGAGCGGAATCGAGTGACATAGGCGGTTTGTCACCAGGGTAGGGGAAAGACCCTTCAGGGTGCGCCGAGCCACCTGGACCCTGAATTTGCACTTGAGGAACTAAATTCTGCATCTGCGCGCGAGCAATGACGCTCGCTAGCGTCGCTTGCCCACCAGTCGGGTCAAGATGCAATGGAGGCGCTGCGTGATCGGTACCGAGCGCAGATGACACGTGTCTCTGCAACGTTGCATGGAGGCTGAGCACAGCAGCCTGCATCTGTCGGATGACATCACTCTGCACCTCCCCTTCCTCCATATGCCCATCACCTCCGTGTCCATAGTGAGGCATAGACATCGTATTGCCTGCGGTCATGTCTGTCCACATCCTCGTTCGTCGACCCTCCCGCACCGCGTCATCATCGCCTTCTTTATCCAACAGCGCCTCCTTGATTGCAGCATGAACGCAAATTTCTCCCTTTCCGCCGCGTGCCGCGCTGCTATTTTTATGTCGTTTGATTGCATCACGGCGAGAAAACATCTTGTCGCAACCAGCGCACTGCCAGCCTTTCTTTTCGTGGAGTTTTGTGTGACGTTTCAAGTCATGGTTGCGTGCAAACGACGCAGGACAAAGCACACAACGGAACGGGCGGTGTACGGCGTGAACGCGCTGGTGCGCTCGTAGACTGTAAAGCCTCGCGAATATCTTGCGGCAACTTGGCACAAGGCACGGGTAGACGGCTGTGCCGATATCATTAAATGGAACGGACGAATTCGGATGGGATCCTTGAGGCATGAGGGGGTGTGAGGGATGGAGCGCGGAGCCTGGACCCCGCTGGACAGCGTGGACAGGGGATGCGGTAGGACCAATCTGGATGTCACTGAGGACACCGAGAACCTGGATCAAGCCTCCGACCTCTTGCAGCACGTTCATTTCCGGACCACCTCCAGCAGATGATGTCATAGAAAAAAGAAAAAGCTGATGGAGGTACAGTTGGATGGAAGATATCACAGAGGGATCAAGAGAGCCATCGGCGGGAGAGCTGGAGTTGAGAGCGTTGGAGACAATTTTGACAGCTTCGGTAATTTGCCGCTGAAAGTCGTAATAATATACGATGTTCGGTCGTTTGACAGCGCGTACATCGTTTTGTCGTTGCTCCTCTTCGCTCTCGTCGCGTTTGCGCTTGCCCTTGTCAAGTTGGATTGCAGGGGCATGCGAATGACGCATCGTCGCGAAGAGCGTGTCGGAGCGGGCCAATGTCACAAGGATGGGCGCCAATGCCTTGGCTAGCTCTTTCGAGATGGACCCTGCATGGACAACTTCGTTCAGGACGTTCAGCACATTGTCGTTGTCGGTCCCCGGAACGACCGCCGACCCGAGGATAGAATGGGCAAGTGGGTCATTCGCCGTGATGGCAAGAATACCCATCATAGTTTGCAACGCAGCATCGTGTTTCTTTGACAGAGAGGTCTTGGGAGCAGCGGAGGCGTGCTCACTTGGAACACTGATGGCGGTTGCGAGTGGTTGCGCACTCGGCGCGGCTTGTGCAGCTTGCACTTTGCTGATGTCTGCCCAGAGTTGTTCCTTCAGGCGACGCGCAATCTCCTCTGCCTCTTCGTCGTCCTCTTCGTCGTCCTCGTCTTCGTCTTCATGCTCCTCATCCCGGACATTTGCACCGTCCTCTGCTGCAATTCCCACACCCCCGGCGACGTGAGAAGTCACGTCGGTCTCAACAGTCTGTTCTGCGATGATTCCTGACATCAGCCTTCAAAACCGGACGCGTGAAGGGTGTTAGTTAGTACGTAGTAGGATGTGCTTACCAGCTGGGAAATGTGCACGCTAGCCAATCACAAACCTCCAAAATATCAGGTCACGTGCAATCCAGATAGAATTATATTATATAATCTGAGCTAGTGATTTCCAATGTCCGCGAAGGAGCACGAGAGTGATCAAGCCCCTACGACAACACGGAGGTTGCGGGTCGCGTTACAGTTCAGAGGTTTACAGCCTAGATTTTTCCAGAATACCAGAACAACATGGCAGGCAATACCATCAAGGATTTGACTGCTGGAACCGTGGGTGGAATCGCTCAGGTGAGTTATATGTTCCGTTACTATCCGGATGCTAAATTCTCTTCGGCTGATACAGGTGCTCGTCGGACAGCCCTTTGATATCGTGAAAGTGGTCAGTACATGAACGTTTTCTCAGGGGAGCGTGTCAATTTCATGTCTTTGCTACTTTCAGCGCATGCAAACGTCGGCCAAGGGTACTTACACTGGCATGCTGCATTGTGCGGGTGGGATATTGAAGAATGAGGGACCATTGGCATTTTACAAGGTTGAATCGGTCTTGCATGAGATGAAGAGACATCTAACGACCCTCTAGGGCACACTCACACCTCTGCTGGGTATTGGACTTTGTGTGTCCATACAGTTTGGTGCACTAGAATACACGAAGAGAGTGTTCGCAGCACAGAACCTGGCCAGCGGAAGAGGGGGTGAAGGCGGCAAAACCCTTGGAGAAGGTCAACTATTTACAGCGGGTGTTGCCGCTGGTCTCGCGAATGGCTTCGTCTCGGGCCCAGTCGAGCACATCAGGATCAGTGAGTATTTCGGATCATCCTGTATATTGATCATCTCACGCGACCTTGCAGGACTACAGACCCAATCGAACGCAAACCCGTTGTATAACGGTCCATTTGATGCCATCAAGAAGATATACTCACAACATGGGATTCGTGGGATCTTCAAGGGCCAATGTGTTACTTTCCTTCGTGAAGCTACTGGTTATGGAATTTATTTCATGGTGTATGAAAAACTAGTTCAACGTGAAATGGCGAAAAAGAACATCCGTCGTGAACAGATAAACCCTCTCAACGCCGTCCTCTATGGCGCAACCGCTGGATATGCGGTAAGGCTCCTTGTCAATGATTCATCGGCGTTGGCTCATGTCGTTTGTAGTTGTGGGCGGTGATATACCCCATAGACATGATTAAATCTCGGATGCAAACCGACGGGTTTACCCCCTCAACCGGCCAAAAGTACGCCTCTGCTCGGGATTGTGTACGGAAAGTTTGGCGGACAGAAGGTATTACTGCCTTCACGCGCGGGCTGGGTCCCACCCTTATCCGGTTAGTGAAAACTCTCACACATCCAGATTAACCGGCTGACATAGGTAATGTAGTTCGCCATTCGCCAATGGAGCGACCTTCCTCGGCTTTGAGTTAGCAAGCAGGGTTCTTTATTCATAATCCATGACTGGAGTGCATGTTCTTGTTCTAGTGGTCGATATACTGTTCAATGCTGGGAAATACACTAATGATGTTATAAAGTTGTTTACACCTATAGTACGTTATCACTGATGGTCTGTCCATAGAAGAAATAAAGTAGTAGAGTTGCATTTGCTGTACGCTCTCTCTCCAATAGATCTTGGTTCTTTGGCGCAGGGGCGGTTGTCTTTTAAAATGGGGTTTCGCGACTAGTATCTGACACAAGGAAATGCTTGTGTGACAACGTCCAGGTTCATGAGCGCATGGATGTCGTACAGCAATGCCTGGAATACGGACCTCGAATTGACGTACTGCAAATCATCAGTGGTTCCCTGTCACTATGAAGGTGGCGACGAGGCTTCTCTCGTCCCAGAGGTAGATAGATAATGGTTCGGCGAGGAACCAAGAGCAAAGGTGAAGGAGGTATAGTAAGAGCTTAGCTTACGCCTGTTTAGTATGCGACTCCGCCGCCGTCAGAATATCTTCACGGCTTGAATCCTTACGCAGTCCTTGGTCTGGCTTTGCTCTTCCATTCCATGACTTATCGAGGATGCCAAATCAGGAGTATAAATGCCAGGAAAATGTTATA
>JBBPNZ010001144.1:0-10869 GCA_038091195.1 Phylloporus rhodoxanthus
GGTCAAAAATTCTATCGTTCTGCATTCAAGGCACTCAAACACAAGAGTCCCACCATGGACGTTCTCGTCATGCTAGGAACATCTGCAGCCTATTTTTATTCCGTCTTTGCCATGCTTTTCGCATCCTTCGACACGACACCCGATTTCCGTCCTTTTGTCTTCTTTGACACGAGTACCATGCTCATCATGTTCGTCTCTCTTGGGCGCTGGCTAGAGAACCGCGCAAAGGGCAAGACTAGCGCTGCACTCACGGATCTCATGGCTCTCGCACCAACGATGGCCACTATCTATACAGACGCGCCAGAATGTACCGAGGAGAAGCGTATCCCCACCGAACTCGTGCAAGTGGGTGACACAGTCAAACTGGTCCCAGGGGACAAAATACCAGCGGATGGCACCATCATTCGTGGTTCCTCTTCGGTCGACGAAAGCGCCATCACCGGAGAACCTATTCACATCCTCAAACAGGCGGGCGACACGGTCATCGGGGGCACTGTCAATGGTCTGGGAACGTTTGACATGCTCGTCACACGCGCAGGCAAGGACACTGCACTTGCACAGATTGTCAGACTTGTCGAGGAGACCCAAACCTCCAAAGCTCCTATCCAGGCGTTCGCAGACCGCGTCGCGGGTTACTTTGTACCGGCGGTGATCACGCTCGCTATGCTCACGTTTGTGGCATGGATAATTATTTCGAACATTCTCAGTTTGGACGCGTTACCTGCGATGTTCCATCGACACGGGGCAAATAAGCTTGCCGTGTGCTTACAGATGTGTATATCGGTAGTCGTGGTGGCTTGCCCATGCGCGTTGGGACTGAGCACACCGACTGCCGTCATGGTGGGAACGGGGATGGGAGCCAAAAATGGCATTTTGATCAAAGGAGGAAGAGCTTTGGAGGCAAGTCAGTCCATCACGCGGATACTACTCGACAAGACTGGCACTGTGACCGAGGGCAAACTTGGCGTCACGGGGCTCTCGTGGGTCTCGCCGCAGGATAGCCATCTACCAGATGAGACCGACGGGCCACGAACACTGGCACTCGAATGTGCAGACGGGGTGACAAGCCGTGCAGCCGTTATCGCAATGCTGTCTGCAACCGAAGCGCGTTCGGAGCATCCTCTTGCCAAGGCCATCGCGGTATACGGCAAGGATCTTGTGCGGAAATGTGAATTCGATATACCCCAATCTGCGGTAGAGTCGTTTGAAAGCCTTACGGGGGCTGGGGTCAAAGCTGTCCTTAGCCTCTCCGGGTCAAAGTATACGCTTTTGGTTGGCACTCCCAAATTCGTTACACAATCGGAAGAAGCGATACTACCCTCCGCGTTGTCCAGCTTCGCGGCAAGAGAGAGCTCTCTGGCACGAACGGTAGTATACGTCTCGATGGGACGTGGCTCTTCTTTTCCTGTTCCCATCCTCGCGTTATCGCTCTCAGACATGCCAAAGCCGTCTTCTGCACAAGCTATCAGGGCCTTGCGGAGGATGGGCATTGAAGTTGGTATGGTGACGGGTGACGGGATGAGCACTGCTTTGGCGGTGGCGAAGCAGGTGGGCATTCAACCCGAGGACGTATGGGCGAATATGAGTCCAAAGGGTAAGGCTTCGCTTGTGACCGAGATGATGAACAAGGAAGGAGGAGGTGTTGCTATGGCAAGTTTCCCTTTGCTCGAAGTATGTCTGTGACTCAATTTTTTTGGGCCGCAACAGGTCGGGGATGGGATCAACGATTCTCCTGCGCTAGTCGCTGCTACCGTCGGTATCGCGCTCAACTCTGGCACGTCGGTTGCCATCGAAGCAGCAGATATTGTCTTGATGCGATCTGATCTTCTTGATGTCGTCGCAGCGCTCCACCTTTCGCGTGCCATCTTCCGTACGATCCGGAGGAACCTCGCGTGGGCCTGTGTGTATAACCTGTTGGGGATTCCGCTTGCGATGGGTGTACTCCTTCCATTTGGAATCTATATGCATCCGATGATGGCGGGCGCTGCGATGGCGTTCTCGAGTGTGAGCGTGGTGACGAGTTCACTGTTGTTGAAGCGGTGGAGACGGCCAAACGAAAGTATCTTGGACGGGGAAGAGAAGATGGGTGGGTTGGGATGGGGCGAGGGCGTGTGGGCGCGTCTGCAGAGCGCATCTTGGGGCACGCAGACGAGCGCAGGGTACAGCCCATTGCCGATCGAGTTGAGCGAATCTGTTTGAATTTACTTGTAGATGCTTGTTGTATTATCCTTGTATTATCCTTGCCAGCATGTCTGCCCTCGGAAGCGTCTTTCTGGGTGATGTTCAGCGACATCGCGTCTTTTCTAGTCCACCATCGTCTCCACCCCCCTTCAGCACCGATACAATGCCCACACCCATCGAGCTCGAATCCCTCGATGGCACCGAATCACCCGCCGCATCACCTCAAGAACGCGGTTCGAGCCAGACACCCACCACCATCGACCCCGTGCTATCGCTCGAGCTGCGACTGCGCTGGCTCGAAGCCCTCCTGCTCGGCGTCCGGCAAGACACACGCGACCGCAAGCGGGAGAAACCCCCCGAGCTCAAGTCAGGCGAGACCCTCATCCACCTCGCGGGGGACGTCCAGCACCGGCTCAACGCCCTCGTCGACTCGAACGACGCCCTCAAAAAGTTTATGCACCAATGTACGTTCCCCCGCTGCCGTGCGCACGCGCTCACGCGTCGGCAGACGACCGCCATGCGCCGTGGCTCACGCCCGCGTTCGCGCTCTCCGGGACGCTCCACCCGGCGTACGACGACATGGATGCGGACGCGCTCGAGGCGCTGCTGGCGGAGATGGAGCCTGATGTGCGCGCTGCCGACCGCGACATGCGCGAGATGGCGCTGCTCGAGCAAAGGGGCGTGCTCGAGGCTGGAAAACTCAAGGGTGCATGTGCTTCTTTGTCGTTTTGCTGTCCCGGGCGTGCTCATGGGCATTGTGTAGATTATGATGCATTGCAGCCGCGATTGCAAGCACTTGTCACAGCACAGGAACAAGATATGAGATTAGCCACTGCACTAGAGAAACGGATCAGTGCCCTAGTGGAACGTCACGCAACGCATGTGAGCTCTCTGCTATTCGATGTAATATTGCTAGTCTGAATCTCTTTCTAGGTAGACACGCTTTCGGAACTCTTTGTCGCTTGGGATGACGTCCTCACTGAAACTGAGAGTAAAGTCGGAGTGTTGGAACGAAACAAGGAGGAACAACAGCGGCTAGGATACGCGTAAACGACATCCGAATCAATTGTTTTGAACCGGGTTAGCCGAGGAACAGTTCTGCAACTGTCGTCGCTTAGGATAGTCAAAAAAGGAATCAGCCAATAGGATTCCAGGCTTGCTCACTTACGAAGGCTGTCTATTTCGACCGCTTTACAGATGTCGTTGATGATACTCCATTTAAGAGATTTTTTATTATCCCTACTCTCTAGCCCTAGGAAAAAGTTATTGAAGATGGAATCTTGGGTACTAGTTCGAGAGGGAGTCTAGGTCACATACAACCGAAAGAAACCGGATAAAAGATTAAAAACATCACTCGTAAAGGGCAACCAGATGGAAATTACACCATCATACAATAGGGAAATGGTGGGGAAACGCGGGAAACAGAGCGAATAAAGGTCGGCAACAAACAATACATACAACAGCAAGAAAACAAGGGGGTATACGTTGGAAGGACCGAAGATGTTAGTCTCGTGCCACCCAGTCTGCGCTCCGAGAGACCAGCTCAGTGGAGTTATCCATAGTCCAAAACAAGCGCTCAGTTGCGCTACGATTGCTCCAGCTTTTCTGGTCACGCAGTATCATGGCCTGCAAGAGATGTCATTGATTAACAATGTAAATGAGTTTGGGCTTACCTGTTGAGCACCAAAGTTCCGTTGATCATGAGCAAACAACTCGACGTTTTCCTCCAGGGCCTCTGACAGAATCTGGAGGTCCTGTAAGATAGCTTGCATCGCACGAACAGCCGCGAGTATAAGAATTTCTTTCCTGTTGCGCAATGTAGAGCCATCGCCGTTCGGAGTCGGCAGCGTCTTGGATACGTTTTGGAGAACTGTGTGGAGAATTCGTTTAGTCTCATTCATAATTTTCTGGGCCTGAGGGAAGTTTTTTCTCGAGACGAGGACAAGTGCGCGGGTGATCATGTCCGATGCCAGGAGTTCCATTCGACGCCGCACAATGACAGGGTCAGAGGGTTTCGGAGGCTTTGGGGAAGCAGGTGTAGTCGAAGGCAAGAGTGTGATCGTCAGCAACACAGGATGAGCCAGTCGAGATACCTGCTTGGTTGCGGCAGGGTCATAGAAAGATCCATCTACCTCGAACACAGGCATTTCGTCAATCATTCGATCCATCATGCCGTCCACAAGATTCGGCGAGTCATCGATAGCGAGAGAGTCGAGACCCATGGATTGGACGAACTGATCGGTTGCATTGAGCGTTCGACTACGATTTCGACCGTTTGCTGTTCGACTTTCGGTGTTATCGAGTTCGCACTCGATAAGCATTTCTTTGCACTCTCCGTATCGTAGCTCGCCAACGTCAATGTCGACGTTGTGGCCGTCAGTGGACAGAATCGAGGAGGGACCACCAGAGACCTTGCGGATGCGGAAGCGTTGCACATCAACAATCTTCATGTGCAGTTTCATGTTGAGCAAGCCGATCGACATCATACCGCCCACGCAACCAGCAAGACATGCCCGAAGATCGTACCAATCCCTCACGAACGTGTATGTTCCACTGGTGTGGTTTGACATAAGCCAAAGCGAGGCAGGGTCATGCGAACGACCATAACCAAAGGAATGAATGGGCATGTTGGCAGCTTCGGCACGGGCAAGAACCAGGTCCATCTGAGCACGTCGTGTGCTATCTGATGCGTCACTGACAAGTATCATCCCTGAGATGGGATTACGTGACTTGCGTTGCAAAACGACGTCGAGGCCTAATGTGGCGTTGGTGGGTCTCGATCAACAACGTGATGAGAGAGATCACTAACCATGATTCACGGCAGTCACCACGTCAGTCTTTTCATCTTTGGACGCCCTAACCAAGAACTCGTCTTCCAAATTCTCGTTGCTATCTTGGCGCCCAATTTCATCAATGAATCTCTGCAATCTGTTTCTGCTGTGGGTCCGCCCTGGACAAAGGTAGGGTGTCTTCCGTACTCGCCCTCCTGCGCCGACTTCGAACGTCACCAAGCTCAGGCGGTCTTTTATGCCAAGAGAAGCAAGAATAAAGTCGAGTGATGTTTTGATAACACGTGTTTTGAGATCCGCAGTGCTGCGATGCGAATCCGGAGGAGGTAGGGAGACTATGAGGATCAAGTCAAGGGGTGGGTGAGGGAGAGGCGAAAGGGAGTTGGATGTTCCTGATGATACATGTGGTGTTACAACACCATTATCGTAGCGCAGTATTGCATCCTCTTCGCTCAGGGTCTGCAGTTTGTTTGGCGCTGGTCGTTGTTGGACCGAGCCATGTGACGTGGCGGATGAGAGCGTGGACCGCGAAGATGCCTGGAGAAGACTGTCGACGGTGCTTGGGGCAGTAGACGCCGTGCTACCGCTGAGCATCCGAGCCGCCTTGTCTGAGGCGCCAAATTCATCAATGTCCAAACCACGGCCAAGCGCAGGGGAAGAGAGACTCGCTTGCTGTTGTTGAAATGAAGTAACGAGGGATTGGATCTGGTTCTTCCACGACTCGAGCGAAGAGCGATCTTTGAAGACCAGAATAAAGGAATCCAAGCGTTCATCTTCCATTTCAATTGTGAGGCTCAAATCTCCAGAAGTGCCAACGGTAACCTGCTTGATGTGCCGCACATAGATACGGCCCTTGAGTCGAAGAACACCTCTTGACTGGCTGCTTGAACCAGAAATAGCAGTCGACGCATCGTTGAATGCAGGAGAAGGTAAGAAGCGGCCGAGTGAGCGCTTCTTTTCCTCTACTACGCAGATAATAGCCTCCTTGAATAAATAGACGAAAAATTCCCGCACAAGGGCATCACGGCGGACGGAGAGTAAATCATACATTTGCAAAGAGCCAAGCCCGGATAGGGCATGACCCTTCCAGTCGATGATTCGATTTCTGAGATCGTCGACAATGGAGTTGAAAGGAGAGTTTTCTTCATGGGCTTGTGAAGGCGCATAGCGTGACGATTCGGTATCATTAACATTATAGGGAGCCCATCCATCAGGGGACGCATGATGTGGAGACTGTTTCTCTGGACCGCGTGGTGATAGTTGGGGTGCTGCGGTATCTTGTAGTGTTTGTGCCGAGGTATTTCGAAGAATTTGATCTGACAGCAGCGGACCGGGTATTTGGGGAGTGTTGCGCCTTGCAGGAAGTTCGATGATAATGATGCAAGTGAGTGGCTGGGATGCATCACCAGACCTAACGATGGAAGAGAATTCGGGTCGGACCTGGATGGAGGGTGCGACGATGTAGTGAGAATCGCTGGGGAGTGATTTTACAGAAAGGGCATGGTCGGTGGGATCATCGTCCATGGGATTGTATGGCGTTGTCGAGGATGGTGGTGGAACGCGGCGATTGCGTGAGTTTGATGTATCACGTCCAGGATAAACCACGGGAGAATGGGGGTCACCCATGCCTGTGAGCGCAGCCAATTCTAACAGGGGGGATGAAGACTGCTGGAGGGTATGTATAAAGACACTGACTGTTGGTTTTGGTGTTGTCGCCATCACCAATTTTCATGGGGCGGCGACATACACCGCACACGCCGAGGTTGGACTTGCGGGGAACGGCAGATTTGGAGTGGGCAGGGGGAGGGCCATAAACAGCAGTAAAACAGGCCTATAAGGGATGATATGAGAGAGTGAAACATGAGTGGATCTGGGAGCTCACTTCGTGAAGTGAATGACCGCATTCGGGGACGACGTGAGGCTTTTCACCGGGCAACCTGAAGCTGAAACTAAGGGGCTCGAGACATACAGGACATTCTTGATCATCGTCGAGGGTATCCTGGTTTGAGACGATGGAGCGTGGTGGAGGGCGCATGGAAGCGTAAGGATGATGATGGTTGTGGTTATCGGTTGTATTGTTTCCTAAAGAGTCTGAAGAATGTAGGGAGGTAACCGAGGGGGAGTTTGGAAAGGGTTTACGATGAAAGACGGACTGGAAACCCTTGAAGGTGGAGTTTTTGAAAGTGGGCGCTTTAGGCGAACTTGGAGGGGAGAGAGCGGGGGAAAGTGTATCCGAGGCTGTGAGCGGGTCCGCTTGATTTCGGGAAAGCCAAAATGGAGTTGAACGTGAGACGGGAATAGATGGCATTGAAGAAAGGTGGGGAGAACAAGTTGGCTCGCTTATAATTCAAACACTGTTCGGGGGGTTTCGTGGATGTCTGAAATACACTCAATTCAGACACCGGCGGTGAACTAAATCATCATGTTCTCGTCTTCAACAGCACTGTCAACTGCGTATTACGAATTTCCCCCGCCTATAAAAGCGTCTGCTGGTGGATTCGACTTCCATGGCAAGTCCATTGAACCTTGTCCTAGTCATTTCCTCAACATGATTTAGTATATTTCGCGCACAACTCCCCCGAACAGACTGAATATGCCAGCCAGCTCCGCGAACGTATTAAGCGCGAGTTCCCAGAGGTATGAAAACACCCCCTTCATTCCTTTTCTTTGGTTTATCCTCCGTAGCTTCCCATTTATCAATTTTGGCAAAGACCAATCGGTAGTTGACGTTTCCTTCACCGCAACGTGGACATCCTTGACTCGTCGATCAGGGCCGCACCCGACTGGTATGTTTCAGGTCAACGCATTCACTCCCCACCAGACAGGAGCGCTTTTTTCCTGGCTTGTCATTAACCGTGGCCCTTGCGAGTAAGACGCTTCCGCATCAGCGGTACCGGCCACCGCTAACGCCACATTATTACAGCGTCTTTGTTCATCCGAACACCGGCAACGTATACAAGGACCACACGCAGCTCGCTTCCTGGATAGGAAAACCTTGGCCATTAAACTTGGATTTTCTGAAACCGGCTGCGTGATGTCTTTTTCCCTCTACTCACGCCTTTTTCGTTCATGTATGAATATAACCAATGCACTTTGACGTGGGATCATTCGCATCTGACTAAGCTGTATTTCGGTCTTTGACATCTGAGCAGGGAACAGTGGACCTCTCTCTACATACTTACTCCATGCCCTGGTTGGCTTGCTGTGTTAATACCTCTTGTGTGGCTCTATTTGGGGGTACAAAAGTCGGATCTTAATCCTTGTAAACTCTGCTCTCTTTCCATGACTTCCCTCATTCTCGACAGCGCGCTCGACGCCGTGGGTAATACCCCGCTCATCAGGTTGGACAATATCGCGGCTGAGGAAGGCCTCAAATGCAATTTGCGTATGTTCTTGCTATCATAATGTCCCCTGTTCGGAAGAATCAACATCCTTTTCTAGTGGGCAAGCTTGAATGTTTATCCGTCGGCGGTTCAGTAAAGGATAGAATTGCAAAGGCCATGGTCCTTGCTGCGGAGAAGGAGGGCGTACTCGTTCCTGGCCAGAGCGTCGTTATCGAGCCAACTTCTGGCAACACAGGTCTGTTCCTCTCTACACCATGCACACTATCTGACGCGAGGGGCGACAACAGGTATTGGTCTTGCCATGACGTGTGCCATAAAGGTACTATCAACTGCATCCATTTGAATGATCGCTGAATACGTTAGCTAAGGGATATTCGGTCATTATAACCATGCCCAATAAGATGTCCCGAGAGAAAGAGGCAATCCTTCGAGCGCTCGGAGCTCAAGTCATTCGCACACCTGACGAGGAACCTTGGGACTCGCCCAATAGCCATATAGGTGGGGCCCTCATCGTATCTCTCCCCAATCGTGGCTGAATTCCCCGACGATCGCAGGAGTGGCTAAGAGGCTCCAGTGCGAAATTCCCCATGCTGTCATCCTTGACCAATATCGTAACGTATGTTGGTAGCTCGTTAGGCTCGAGTTGCATCTCATGGTCAACAGGCAAACAACCCATTGGCCCACGAGTGTACGACTGGACCAGAGATAATCAATGCAGTCATATCTACCCCATCCTCATCATCAAGGCCATCGTCCATGAAAGTTGATGCTTTCATCGCCGGTGCAGGTACTGGAGGTACCATCACTGGAATTTCTCGCGCGTTGAAGATAACCCACAATCCCGACTGCATTGTCGTCGGCGTTGATCCGGTCTGTATCATTTATTACGGCATACGTGCCTGAGGCTCATTGACGTGTCATCGGGATAGGTCGGCAGTATTCTCGCGGTTCCTGATAGTCTCAATGGTCAGGGCTCTGGTAAACCCTATGTCATCGAAGGCATTGGCTACGACTTCATTCCACAAGTGCTCTCGAGGAATCCCAAGGACATTGACACTTGGCAGAAGACGACTGATGACGAGGCAGCGAAAGCTGTGCAGCGCCTTATGAGGAAAGAAGGTCTTCTTGTTGGCGGCAGTAGTGGAAGTGCACTCAGCGGTGCTCTGACGTGGTTAAAGTCCGAACAAGGTCGCAAGGTCGCTCAGACAGAGGGCACGAATGTCGTTGTATTATTGCCTGATGGGTGAGCACGCTGAGCTATTCGGAAGATTATTCTGACCATAACTAACCCAGTATTCGGAATTACATGAGCAAGGAGTGGTTCCTGAACTTTGCGCTACGCACAGAGCCATCTCCTCTCATGAGCCAATCTGATGGCGGGGTGGGAGAATTGGTAACATCAATGCAACACTCGTCATTGTAGGGTTAGCGTGGCTGGAGGGATCATTGATATTAGGGTTTCATACAAACACCTACATTGTAACTTGGTTTGGGGTATTGTAGTAAGGGCAAGGATTCAATTGAATTTCTGGGAACAGGCACAACAAAACGAGGGTGATATGCTAGATGCAGGTACAACTCGGTTTTCGGGTCACTTCGTCTGCAATTCAACAGTATTCTTGAAGGCACCCAATAGAGCTGATAACTGGATCCTCTCACTAGCACCAGTCGATAGTCTGTGTCTGAAGGGAAAAGAAAAGAATTGTCGGAAATCCGCAGATATCACTACGATGACTCACTCTATGGTTGCAAGGAAGTCCAGCAGGTAGGCTCGGGAGTGGGGCTTGAAGTCAATTGTTTCTACATACTCGTGTGTACCAGAGAGCAAGTCTTGGAGAGCAAGTCCTCGCTCAGTCTTCAGGGCCGTTATCACTGTGAATGTACAGTTTCAATCACACTGAAGGCAAACAACATACTTTGAATCGACGTCGTAAACTCATCTGAGAGCATGGAGTTGACTATCGTCTCAATATCCGAGGGATGCGGGCTTCCAGTACAATTGTAGACTTCCGTCTCCCCAATGGTCTCATAGGCAGCATGGCATGCCTGGAGCACATTAAGTGCTCTTCGCATGTCACCTTTTGAGAGCTTCAGAAGCGCCTGCTTGCCATCAGGTGTTAACTTTACCCTAGCATGTTTTCAAATTCACGTGTCAAGCGTCACATTCTTTAACACTTACCCTTCTGCGTCCACAACCGTGTCCACTCGTTTCTCAACCTCCACACTGGGTAGCGGGGAGAATCGGAACCTTGTACATCGACTTTGGATCGCGGGGGCAATCTTGTTCACATAATTGCAAATGATGCAAAACCGAACGTTTTTGGTGTAATGTTCAATCACACGGCGAAGAGCTGCTTGGGCAGCCTGCGTCATCATGTCTGCCTCATCCAGGACGATCAGTTTGAAGCCTTTTGCGAACAGCGTGCGTGTTTCAGCGAATTGTTTGATTTGTTCCCGTACGACGTCAATCCCGCGATCGTCCGAAGCGTTGAGCTGTTTGCGTTCTCGGAGCGCTGCCAAGATTCTGCTTGCAGTGTACTCACCTCAAGGATCTG
>JBBPNZ010001145.1:0-10865 GCA_038091195.1 Phylloporus rhodoxanthus
CAAGTATATCTACAAGGGTCCAGACCATGCCACTGTCCTCACTGAAGGCGAAAATGAAATCCACTCCTATCTTGATGCCAGATATATATCATCCACTCAAGCTTGCCATAACATTTTCAAATTTCCCATGTATCTGGAGTGGCCAGCTGTCTATCATTTGCCTATCCATCTTCCTGGTCATCAACCTGTGGTTTTTCAAGCTGATGATGAAATTGGAAATGTGCTTGACAATGTCAAAGACAATCAATTGCTTGGATGGTTTAAAGCTAATCAAGATCCTAACCTCATCGAAGCTGGAGCTCATAATCATCTTTATCAGGACTTTCCCAAGTATTTTGTTTGGAACAGAAGCACAGCTGTTTGGACAGTTCGTCAAAGATACAAGGCTATTGGACGCATATACTCTGTTCCTGTTACTGCTGGTGAAGCATTTTATATGCATCTTCTGCTCACTGTGGTTAAAGGTAAATAAACTACTATATATTTGTGAAGCACAATTCATATTTCATCACCAATAGGTGCTACATCCTATGAAGATCTTCAGACTGTCAATGGTCATCTATATGAAAATTTCAAAAAGGCCTGTCATGCATATGCACTTTTGCAGGATGATAGAGAATGGCTTTTATGTTTAGAAGAAGCTGCCAATTTCAAAATAGGTCATCAACTACAACATTTGTTTGTTGTCATTCTGGTCCATTGTGCTCCTGTGGATCCACATCACTTGTGGGAAGCCTTCATGCATCATTTATGTGATGATCTTGCACATCAACTTGCTTGCACCTTTCATATTGTCGAACCCAATTAAGAACAAATTTATGACTATGGGTTGCATCTTATAGATCAAGAGCTCAAAAGGCATGGAAAAAGCTTACAAGATTTCCCTACCATGCCTAGACCACAGAATAATTGGGGCCGTCATAGAGGAAACCAGCTTATCTTTGAGCAAAGGAACTACAATAGAGAGGAGCAGCAAGAACATGTCGACAGAGGACTTCCTACTCTTAATCCTCAGCAGATCACACTTTATGATGCTGTCATGGATAGTGTTCTCAACTCAAACAGATCTTCATTCTTTCTTCATAGTGGTGGTGGATGTGAAAAGACCTACCTGGCCCATCTTATTGCTACTGGCGTTTGTGCAAGAGACAAGATTGTTCTTTGTGTGGCTTCCACTGGTCTTGCAGCTCTTCTTCTTTCAGGTGGACGTACTGCTCATTCACGCTTCAAAATTCCCATTCCTTGCCATAAACAAAGTACATGCAATATTAAAAAGAATGATGTCATTCATGAACTTCAAAAGAGACCTCTCTTATTATATGGGATGAGGCAGCCTCTCAGCATCATTTCAATGTGGAATCTGTGGATCGCACGCTTCATGATTTGCTAGATCAGCCAAATTGCCCATTTGGAGGAATTACCACTCTATTTGATGGAGATTTCAGGCAAACTCTGTCTGTTATTCTACATGGCTCAAGAGAACAGATTGTCCCAACCACTCTTACTCATTCTAATCTTTGGCCAAGAATAAATATTCACTATCTTCATCAAAATATATGTCTTGGTCAAGACCCAGAATCTGATCAATGGGCACAGCAACTTCTACATATAGGTGTAACAGATGGAGATGTGATTCTTCCTGAACACATGCATTGTGGTGATATCATGGCATCCCTCATAAATTCCTTATACTCTCAGCTTCTTGCACAAGATCAGCATCTTCCTGATCAATATTTCCTGGACCATACTATTCTCAGTCCCAGGAATGAACAAGTCCATAAAGTTAATGCCACTATTCTTGACTCTGTCGCACCCCAGGAAAAGATCACATATCTTGGTGTAGACTCTGTGGTGGAGCAAGAGTATGAATATATCCAACCAGAAATTCTCAACACTTTCAGTCCCTCTGGATTTCCCCTTCACAAGCTAGAGCTGAAAATCAGTGCACCACTTATGCTTTTGTGCAATCTGGATCCCATGAATGGCCTTTGCAATGGTACACGCTTAAGGCTTCTTAGGTCTACTCACCGTATTTTGGAGTATAGAGTGTTAGGTGAAGAGAATGCCAACAAGGTGGTTTTTATTTCTTGCATGGCTCTTGACTCTGGTCTTCAAGATTCTCCCATTCCTTTCTGTTGCCTGCAATTTCCTGTCCATCTAGCCTATGCTATGACAATCAACAAGTCACAAGGCCAGACAGTCAAGCATGTTGGTTTGAATTTGACATCTTCTGTTTTCTCTCATGGACAACTTTATGTGGCTTTATCACATTGTACTCATCCCAGAAATATTAAAATTCTTTTTCCTCATGGTCAAGAAAATACCAAAGCAACTAATGTAGTTTGGACTGAAGTATTTAGAAATTTAGACATTTGATACATCAACAACCTTTTGTCTGCTATACCATAGATAGAATTGTTTGGTGTTACTTGATCACTACATATCTTGAAGAATGATATATAACAAAATACTAGAATCAACTTGATGTTCAACAAAAACTCAGATTAGCATTGTCTGGCAAAACTAGGATAAGCATTGCACAGTGTTTTGGGCCAAAGGCCCAAAACTGAGCTCTGCTCGTTATCTGAAGTCAACTTAGCCCAAGTATTTCCCTAAATTGTGATGGGAAGTCACCCATTGAATGACATAGTTCTGGTGATAGAACATTTTTAGATGTCTGCCATGTGTCTATCAAAGTTCTGCACTCAGACAGCAACTGAGACGATATCCCTCACTGATGTCGATGGCACTGCCACAACCACACCCCACCCCCTACCCCACCACACATGCACAGCCATGCTGCCACTACAGTCGCGTGACGACAACGACAATGACATACATGCCAACAGCGCTGCTCACTGCCTCCACATGCCCCCGCGCTGTCAACGAGCCCAACTGCTTGTTCGATATGCCACACACCACTCCCACAGCCCCTCATGCTGTCGACGTGCCCAACAGCTCATTCAATGCACCACTTGCTATCTCCACCTCCCCCCATTTGTCGAACGAGCTAAATGGCTTGCTCAACGTGTCGTCCACCGCCTCCATTGACACGCTTTCGCCACCTCCACGCTCTCGTGTGCCGTCTCCATGCTCCCCAGTCATCAAACAAGCCCAATGACTCATTCGACATGCCATCTGCTGTCGCCATGCCTTCCCATGCAGTCGATGAGCCCAACGGCTCACTTGACGCACAACCTGCCACCCCACGAGCTGATGGGCCTGTCTGGCCACCACCCACTGCCTCTGGGTCCAGCCCAATGACTCACTCAACATGGCGCTTGCCGCCTCCTCCCCAGCCATCAACGAGCTCAACAGCTCATTTGTCGCACTATCCACCACTTCTGGGCCCCCTCAGCCGTCGACAAGCCCAATGGCTCACTCGACATGGCATTTGCTGCCTCCACGTACGTCCTCCCCAGCCATTGCCAAGCTCAACAGCTCGTTCGACGTGCTACCCACTGCCATGGCCAGTTCCATTTCAGCATGGTGACACTGATGCATGCATGACCACATCCACAGATGACGACAATGACGTGGAGATGACAATGACTGTGGATGCCACGACGGCCACAGCAAGGCGAGGTGGGCATGACGACCACAACGCGATGACGATGACGGCGAGGGGACAGTGAGGAGGGGACAACAATGACGACGCATCGAGGATGAGGTCACAACAACGACCGCAACCATGCCGCAACGAGGATGAGATAACGAGGAGAGGACGACAATGACTGGACAGCGAAGTCGACACAACGAGGACAAGGAAGCGATGACAACAATGGCAACGCAACGAGGACAGGGGGACGATAAGGCGACAACAACGATAATGGGTCAAGGATGGGGAAGTGACCATGTCCGCAACCAGGATGCAGGGATGACAACAATGACAATGCATCAAGGATGTGGACGTGACCATGTCCACAGCCACGATGTGACCACGACGAGGGGACAGCCACGATGTGACCACGACGAGGGGACAGCCACGATGTGACCACGACGAGGGGACAGCCACGATGTGACTACGACGAGGGGACAGCCACGATGTGACCACGACGAGGGGACAGCGAGGAGGATGAGGAGGTGATGACAACAAGGATACGAGAAGGACAACGATGCAATGACCATGACGCAATGAGGACAACACGATGAGACGTGATGACCACGGCGCGACAAGGACAGCGCAATGAGAATGACACAACGAGTGTGGTGGGACAACGAGGCAGTAGCGGAATGACAACAGAACAGTGTTTGAAGTGCCACGGGCATGCCAATGCCACTACATTCCACACTCGTGGGAAACCCATGACAAAGCCACATGCCATGAACATTGCGGCAGGCCGCCACCAGCATTCACACAGTCATAGATTTTCGCTCATGTATTTATCACGGCCAATTGAACTGGTTATCACTGCTATATATCATATGGATGCCAAGGAGGAAGCAGACAATGGCGCCATTGATTCCGCCGCATTTTTGGAGTTCCTGCCACATTTTTTAAAGTATGTAGCCCAGGCTCCTACCCAGCCGCTAAGGAGAGAGAGAGGGGCGTGATCATGTGATCACATATTCAGTCCCCAACTGAACTTTAATTTTCTCTCTCTCTCTATAGTGGCTGGCAGAAAACATTTGTAAACATCGTCCAGCCACCGCTCATGACTTGCGGAATACAAAAAACAATCCTAGATTTTTATGTACCATAGACTAGGGTTTAATAAATTTTGGTTTTTATCGCTTACCATCCTGTCATTGTTGTCACCGATGGATTGCTATAAACTACTGCTTGATATCTTCTCAGGCAACATCTCTCTTCCCCAGTTACTTCTTACCATCTTAAACTCACCATAATATCAGTGCCATTCGAGTACCTGTGATGCATAGGGAATAGCACGGGTACGGGTGTGGGTGCTCTTGTTGGACACTGTACCCATACCCGCACCCTGAGTGCGGGTAGACATTATTTTTGTCTTACACGACAACAACAAGACAATAACCACGATATCACAGTTATTGTGTTGTTGTCATGGTGTGGTCCACCCTCATCCTCAATGCATTGTTGTTGTCTCCCCCCCAGTCATCATATCCTCATCTCCAATGCATCATGATTGTGGTTGGGTCCTTGTCGCCATCATGTCCTGGTGGCAATCACTTCCCTGTTGTTCTGTGGTCATCGTCGTCATCCAGTGTGTCATGGTATGTGGGGTGCATTGACGAGTCATTGCACTCATTGACTGCTAGAGGGGGGTGGGGGTGCCATTGTGTGATTGTGCACGCAGGTCATCATCATCATCTTCCCCCCGTTGTCATGACCTCATCCCTGACATGTCGTGGTTATGGTCGTCGTGTGTCCTCAATGTGTCTTTGTCTTCCCATTTGTGGGGTGCGTTGACAAGCCAATGGGCTCGTTGACTGCTAGATGGGGACTTGTGGGCATGTGGGTGCAGGGTGCATGCATTGGCATCATCATCCTGTTGTCACCTTCATCCTCATTGTCACCGTGTCTGATGGTGTGGGTGCAGTTGCACACGCATTGTCATTGTGGTGTCATTGTCGTTGCGTCCCTGTCATTCCCTCGTCATGGCCATGGCATTCCATGGGTGCAGTTGCCATCATCGCCCTCATTGTTCCCATACCACACTGTCATCTTGCGTTGGGCCTGTGTGGTCACGGTTGCACCCTCGACGTGTTGTAGTTGTGGTTGTGGTCATGTCCTTATCCTTGACACATCATTGTCGTTGTCCCCCATGCTGTCCCCGTCATTGTTGTGTAAGACAAAAATAATGTCTACCCGTGCACAGAGTGCGGGTACACCATACCTGTGCTATTCCCTATGTATCACAGGTACTCGAATGGCGCTGATATTGTGGTGAGTTCAAGATGGTAAGAAGTAACTGGGGAAGAGAGATGTTGCCTGAGAAGATATCAAGCAGTAGTTTATAGCAATCCATCGGCGACAACGATAACAGGATGGTAAGCGATAAAAACCAAAATTTATTAAACCCTAGTCTATGGTACATAAAAATCTAGGATTGTTTTTTGTATTCTGCAAGTCATGAGCGGTGGCTGGACGATGTTTACAAATGTTTTCTGCCAGCCACTATAGAGAGAGAGAGAAAATTAAAGTTCAGTTGGGGACTGAATATGTGATCACATGATCATGCCCCTCTCTCTCTCCTTAGTGGCTAGGTAGGAGCCTGTATGTAGCCCCGCTTTCTGCACTTTCTCAAGTACCACAAAGCATAAAAATACCATAAATTGAATGAGAGTCACATGTAAGGGGATCAGATACACAACAAGACCAGTAGTGATTAAACATGAACAAGAACAACAAGTACTACATATTATAGTTCCAAGCAGGTGACTGAGTGAGAAAGGATGAAGGAAGCAGGGTGACAAGATAGGCAAGCAGCACTGGTATGAACATTGTCGTTGGCATTGCGTCGCAGTTGCCATTATGTCATCTGCCCTTCCCCTTGCTACTCGGGACTGGTGCATCGCAGTCGCCATTATTCTGCCCTTGCCATCACTACTCGGGACTGGTGCACCACCATCACCATCATGTCCTCACTATTCGAGGCTGGCGGAATGGACAGAGGTGGGCGAGGGGGCATTGGCATGCCCATCATTGTCATCACCGTGTTGTTGACAACATTGGCCCACCATTGTTGTCATGTCATCACATTGCCCTCATTATTTGAGGCTGGCCAAACAGACGGAGGTGGATGAGGGGGCACTGGTACATGCGTCGTCACCGTTGTGTTGTTGCCATTGCCCTTGTCCTCACTGCTTGGGGCTGGTGGAACAGGTGGAGGGGGGGCCTGGCATGGGGGCAATGTAATATTAGGTGCATGTCATTTCGTTGACATCGCCCTCATGGCCTGAGGTGGTAGAGATGGAAGAGGACGAAGGTCATCGTCTGGAGCACATGTGGCTGAGCATGAGATGTTTGAACTGGGAATCATATTAGTCAGCATTTTTGCTTACATAAGCAATTTGCAAAGTTGACATGTCGCTCCACCATCGCCTTGTTCCCCTGTTGGCACAATCCGATTGCCCCAAGTCCATCTGCCCAGCCCATTCACTATCCATTCGCCTGATGCGGTCACAACCTTGCATCCACTCCCCAGCAAATACGGTATGTGCGATTTGTACTCACTCCCACCTCACTTACTGATGACATGGCAGCCGCCCGTCATTTCCCCATGTCCACTTGCCTGCCATCATCCCCACCTCATCCCTACTTCCACTACCACCTCGCCTGGTCACCCTAGGCTCCAACTAAGTGCGCACTCGCGAGCACCTCGCCAACTCACTTCTGCCCCACAGCGCGCACTCATGTGCCTTGTCACCACATCCTCGCCCCACTATGTATGTGCTTGCCATCCTCTTGCAACAACAATGTGCCCCTGCGACACACTGTGCTTCGGATCGCCCACATATCATACTCATGGTACATATAATTAGGATTTAATCTATTGTCCATAGTATGTATTTTATAAATGTATAAGCAATGAAAATATGTAATTTCAAGTGTGAAACAATGATAAAATAGATGCGGCAGACTACTCACATAACGCAGCAGATACTCCAAATAACGCGGTGAGACTACTCTAAAAATGCGGTGGAACTACCAGAAAAACACGGCGGAATAATGGTGCAAATATTGCATCATATGACTGGTCTCGTGTGACTCACCGAGGATTATTTCAAGGCTGAGCACTGAGCCCCAGTGAAAACATGCTATGACCACCTCGGTTTATTTGTGTTCATTTCTGTGAGGATCAAAAAGTATGAAATACACACAAGTAGGCACACTAGAACACGGAATGAGATCGATATCAGAATTTATTTATGCTCAGACCTGCTCCTATTTGTTTCCCTATGTTCTCTTCTGTATAGGTGTGCATGCTGTGTCAGTCCTCGTCCAAGCGATCCATGTATGCGCATATATGCGCACTTATGTTCCTGTAGTACACATTATGTTGTCTGTGCATTACTGCACAGATATGCACTGGTATGTACGAAGTGATACATTATGCACCACTCTGCTCCATTACACAATGCTATGAAAGAGAACGGGATGTGGTTGAAAATGTCCAAGGTGCATGTGTGCACACAGAGCAAAGGGGGGTCCAACCAGGGGAAAGCAGTGTAGTGCGAGGGGGAGTGGGGCTAGCAAAGAATGGCGCATCTAGGGGAAAACAGTCTGGGTAGGGTGGCAAATGCAAAGAACAGGGCAGTGAGAGGGAAAACAGAGCATGGGAGGCCTAAGTGGTGAGAGCAACAAGTAGTGCAGAGAAGGCAAAGCTGGTGGATTTATTTTGCTGATGCTTAGTACATGGCTCCATCGGCCTGGGTAGGCTTCGACCACTCTTTTTTAGTGGGCTATTCATAAAATTAATCAGTATGAAGGCCAAGAAAGAGACGAGCACATGATTTTGGCTGCCTCTTGATCATACAGCTAAGTACTTATATTAACAATTTGTTGTTGGGATCAGAGCACACTGGACTCACTGTCTGTTGCTCCTTTGTGAGACCTTCCTAATATGCTTCGAACTCTTTTTTGTTCCCAGTTGTGTTCACTTGCTTGAGCCATCATTTAGCACAAAGATTACTTATAAATGAGTTCAATCACTTCAGAAAAAGACCCAAATGGTGGTCAACATACTGCCTAATTTGTTCCGAGGGTACGCGCATCTTTCCCTTGGGTTTTTGCACTTGCCCAGTTGACTTGTTGGTCTTGCCCTGTTCCGCTTGTGTGTTGGAGCTGCTAGTAGCCTCAGTGGTTGGAGCAGGCAGTGGAGGGAGGTCAGGCATATGAATATTAGCTGTAGCGAGTGAAAATAGAGAGCTATGGCCAGAGAAAGAATGAGTATTGCATATCTTGAATGGATACACTCACAGAGGGTTTTTGATATGTAAGGTGATACCCGTCTTCACAGCAACCTGGACTGTGTTGGCTTTGGATACGTTGTCCAGATCAATGTTCTCGTCTACCATGTTGCTAGCCACATCATCTACTGGTGTGACCTCTTGCTCCAAGTGATCTCTGGCATGGACAGCCTTCTCAACTTGTTCTGCTTCAGCGAGTGCTTTCGCAGCATGTTCCCTGTCGGCACAGGCCTTCTCAGCATGTTCCCTGTTGGCACAGGCCTTCTCAGCTTGCTCCTTTTCAGCAAGTGCTTTTGCAGCATATTCCTTCTTGGCCAATGCTTTTGCAGTGTGTTCCTTCTCAGCGAGCGCTCTTGTGGCGCATTCCCTGTCAGTGCGGGCCTTCTCAGCTTGCTCCTTTTCAGCAAGTGCTTTCATAGCACATTCTTTGTCAGCAAGCACTTTCATAGCACATTCTCTGTCAGCTAGGGCCTTCTCAACATGTTCCTTCTCAGCAAGTGCCCTCACAGCACAATCCTTCTCAGTGAGTGTCCTTGCAGTGTGTTCCCTGTCAGCGTCTATGTCAGCAAGTGCCCTTGCAGTTCCAAGCTCTTGTTCATCGTTGCTGAGTGCATTTGCAGTTTTGACCTCAAGTTCAATGTGGCCTTCGTTCCCGAAGGTAAAGCCAACTTCAGCCGCTACTTTGGCTGGAAACAAGTGTCAGAACAGACAAGAATATAGAAACAAGAAATACTTTTTGTTCTCTTGTATGCAACGTCCTGATTACACTCGGACTTGACCTTGCTATATCATTTCCGCTTCTTCATAGTGTTGTTTTTGTCATTGTCACTGTCATCATTGCTTGCAAGCACATCATCAACAGCGTTCTTGTCAATTAACGTACCATCCGAGTTAAGATAGGACTGTTTCCACCCTAGATACATGATGCTGGCCAAGTCGTCCAACTTCCACCCATCGTTACACAACGTTAAGAGAGGCCATTCCTTATACATTATGTCCCACATCCATTGACGAGCAGTCACAGTAGCACGTCCCCAAGACGAGGGCACAAGCCTATTATGAGCGAGATCTTCCCAGACACTTCGCATGGTTGTTTGAATGTCCCTGGTCCTCTTGGTGGTAAGTGGCCGCCCAGCTTGGTCTTCAAGGTATGATGTACTAGTGGCCCTATGATTTTCAGCTTTTTTCTTCCACATCTCCCAGTCTGACTTGTTCCAAAACTTGATGGCAGGATGTGTCTCAGGGGTAGGCCCAGATTGTTCCATATAGCTAGCATTCAGTAATTTCTCTGAGCTGGAAACTGGTGGAGCTGAATGTTGTAATACAAGGGCGGAAGTGATTGGGACTTCTTGCTTCAGCTCCAACTGATAAGCAGGTTTTCTAGAGATATAAGTCCATAGAGTTAGTGATTTTGAAGAAAACAAATAGTGTACTTCATAAAATCCCACTCAGCAGCTATGTTTGCCATTTGTAGTTCGAGCATCTTGTATTTCTCCTACAATGCCTGAAATTGAAACATCTGTCCAGGACTTGGATCCTGCATATATGTGCTCTAAAAAGGAAGATACTAGTCAGTAGATTGGTACCCAGATACATCATCCTACCTGGTTATAGCTGAGATGCACCTGAGAGGGCAAAATGCCGGGCGGCGGAGTTGGCTGTGTGAATGACAGGGCCATTTGTGGTATGGAATCCATGTGAAATTTTGGAATGTTGGGAGTATATAAATCTGCAAGGTCATCAGAAGAAAAGGAGGGAGAGTGGGTTGCAAAATTTGTAGGATTGCACATGTTGGGTAGATGGACGCAACGAAGAGAAAAAGTGTGTGTGTGTTATCAAGGGTACAGCTACAGTGACCTCAAAAACCCTTTCCATACTAACCTGGATAGCAGTGCGTGAAGCGCACTGCCAAACACCGTGGGAATCTCGCTTAGCTTTGGTGGAGTTATAAATAGTACATACCCTTGGCTACA
>JBBPNZ010001146.1:0-10859 GCA_038091195.1 Phylloporus rhodoxanthus
GTTCTTCACTATTCTTTTCCTTTCTTAGTTCTATTTCCTTTCTCGATTCCTTGGTCCGTGCGCAAGGCATCTCGTGTATAAATACTCGTCGATTACCTCGTTTGTACCCTAGTCTTGAACTGCGCAACACTAGCGTATTATCAAGTCCCATCCTTGCGACTTCTTCAGTTGAACTCTTAGCCCTCGTCTCGCTCAAGGTAACCCCTTGACCGATCCTTGTCTTCGTCTCGTTCCAGGAAACCCCTGAACGACCCTCGTCCTCGTCTTCGCTCAAGGAACCCCCTTGACCGAATCCTCGTCTTCCTCGTTGTCTCTTGAGTTGGTCTCTTCGTGAGTATCACTCGAGCCAGCACGTTTAGGAGCTTCGCCCATTGTATACGCTACGCGTAACAATCTGGGTTCTAAGGTTAGAAGATTCTTTAAAGCAGAATCACATGATTTCCTGAAAGATGGAGAAAGTTCCAGAAACTCCTTGTGGGTGATACATATCATTAAAATAGTCCCATAGGGTTTTAGCAACAGAAACAGTTTCAGAAATGTTGCCAGAGGTATTCAAGATGGTTTGATGTGTGGTTGAAATGATATACTGCATGGAAGGAGAGATAAGGCCTGTGATGATAGCACATGCCTGTTGATCAGTTGTGATTCATTTCTCTTTGTTGGCAGTAGCTTGTGTGCTTCATAAGGAGATTCCTTTGGTAATAGACCAATGGGTGACAAGCATAACCAGGATACTGTGGACTTGAGCAGATCAAACATTGTAGTTGGTTAGTCCTTCAAGGGGTTTGACTCAATTGTAGATTTCCAAACTAACTTTGATAGAAGCCATTCTTCACCAAGGAATAAAGCAAGCAACTGTAATAGTGAAGCATGTACAGTATATGTCAGTTTCATGTTGTAATTTGTTAGAAGGAATGATGGAAGAGAGATCTGGGTGTGTACCCAGTAGATCATTTAAATCTACATTCAATTCTGAGTTGTATCCTACTATGTTAGCTCTTTGTGGAAAAGCTTGTCCGAACCATTTTCTCTGTCTAGTCTGGTATCTCTGTTTTCTTCTTTGAATAAATCTGTTTTCTGATCATAGATGAATACCCCTGTCTCATTTCTCTAGATAAATAAAAATCCACAAACTTTCATTGCCTCAGCACTCTTGTGTATCTGGTTGATAGAGTATAGAATGCTCTATCATATCAAAATAGAAAGTTGGGAAATAATGATAGTTATTGTACAAGAGATCTTCTGTTGGATTTCAGAAGTATCAGAGAAGAAAGGGTGGATGATAAGGGGTAATTCCTAAAGGTACATCAGAAAGTAAGAGATCAAGAAACATTCCTCCTCAAATTGTCTTTGATCATGGATAGGGCAAGTATCTCCCATGTCTCCTGCATAAGGAGCAGTGAAGTACACCAGCAGTGGCCAATTCATCAGCAGTATCTGAAGATATTCTTTGAGATTGCCAATTATTGCTCATGCTAGGGCTGGATTGTTCTCCTGGAACTCTATCCATGCTTCTTGCAGTAGTGAGCTTGGTGATGAGCTCTTCAATGTGATATAGTCCCAATCCATGAAGTCCAATGAGGTCTTGATAGAGAGCTTCCTGTTCTTTCAGATATTGCTGAAGTGACATGATGAAAGCTTCAGCAATCTCATTCCAAGTTGTTACTAGAGTGTAATCATCATCTGCTTGATAATATTCTTGTTTCCAATATGCAGCTTCTCTTTGCTCTATGTGAAACAGTGATTGGAAGTACTCTCATGATTCAAACTTGTGGCTTCTATGAAACATGTTGTCTGCAAGAGTGTAAGCCATGTATGGATACCATGGATAGTGTAAATGGAAGAGATCTCGCATGTCAATCAAAGATAGCATTCCATTGTTGTTTAGTCAGCACATTAGTCCAAAAGTCTCTTTTAAGCCATGCTTTTGTGTAATCTCAGGTCTTGTGTGTCATGAGTTCTTCTCCAGTCTTCTCATCTACTGTCAAAGTAGAAACACTCTATAGGCTAAGTCCAGTATAGCAGAGTAATATGCTGCTGAGTAATATGTCATCCTTTTGGATGGAAAGCAGGAATGACTCCTAAGAAGACAAGATTTGGTTCTATAACCCATTGTATCTCATTAATCCTGTAATAATTTTCAGTTTCCTGACTAAAGATCTCATAACCTTGATCATGGAGCAAGTAATGCAGAGTCTTATGATAAGATTGTACCAGTTGGGGCCAGCCCTGATATTCCATCCATTTGTGTAGCTGTTTGTTATGATAAAGTGTCCCTGATCTAATCAGACTTGTCTCTTTAGGCAATCAATCTATGTCTACTCTAAAGATCCTAAGATTGACTTTGAAGATTGTCATGTGGCATTTGGTTAACCCAAGCATGATGTCCTCTCCTAGTTCAATGGCTCCTGTGAGTGGTAGATAAGGGCTCACTAGGTATCTCAGAGCTCAAATTTCTGGTTGGAATTCATGAAAGCTTGGCATGATCTGGGAGGCAGTAGTAAATGCAATCTAGGATTTCGTGTTGGTAGTATAGCAGATGAAGAACTGGTGAGGGGAACGGGATCTCCTTGTTGATCTCAGAATCCAACACAAGGACTGGAAACTTGATGATCATTGAAGTGAAGGATAGAGGACTGTAATTGAGATATGTGTCTTTTTGCCACAAATTGTCTGTTGAGAGCAATGATATGGACAGGAGTAAAGGAGTGGGAGATGGTAGGTACAGAATTCCTTGTTCGTCATAGAGCAGATCTGGATCTTCTTCCATGTCCATTTCCTCTTCTCTCAGAGGTAGAATTCAGGTTGTTGTTACTTCTTCTGGATCCTAATGGGCAGACTGGAATTCTAGAGCTAGAAGTCAACTCATCTTGTCAGCTTGTTGATTGACCTCTAGGAGATGGGTCAGTAGCTGTCTGTCTTGTGGCAGCTCTTCTTGTTGCCATGGTGAATCCATATGATCCAGGGTTGAAGAGGGAGGAGGAAGAAGAAGAGGACTAATAGTTTCAGAAGTGATCTAAATTCTCTCCAGAATGGTCAGAGCTTGGGCAACCTGGAAGTCTTGTATGATCAGTTATTGGGGGTGATGTCTGTGGAATTCTTCTCTTGATGTTTCCACTCTTAAAGTTTGATTGGGATCTGGCTTTGGTGGTTTGTACTCCCTGATCATGTTGATCAACTTCTTTTAGGCTTCTGGATTGTTCCAGCTGAGTTTCTGAATGGCTGCTTTGACTGCAAAGATCATTGATGATGTTGGTAAGTACTTTAGCAGCTTCTGAATTTTTAGTAATATTTATAGATCCTGGAGATGAAAGATCTGGGTTTGTAGGACATAGTATAGGAGAAGGTAGATGAGAAGGAGGCATATGATAAAAACCTTGTGATGGTTGTGATAATGAGCTTTTAATGAGCAGAACAAAAGGTAGAATCATTTCAGTTTCAACTCATAATATAGGTCATTAGTCAATATCTGATGAAGTGCTAGAAGGAGTAGGAGGAGTAGGAATAAAAGCTACTCCAATATTTGTTTCCGATGTCTCAGCAATTGCTTGCTAGTTCTCACCTCCATGATCATCTAGAGGAGTATCTAGGGAACTACCAGATGTAGTTCCAATAGAGGAAGATTCAGAGGGAGATGGAGAAGAAGGTCTTGGATTTGAGTACCTTGGAGTTGAGTGTCTCTTGTCTGAAGGAAAGTGTATGGAGAATGGAAAGGGTGGACCTCATTGTCTGTGTGTTAAATACAGCAAGCAATGGATGTGATTAGGATTGATAGAGAGATTGCTCTCCTGGAGATTCCTGAAATAGAGTTAACAATGGTGATTGGTAGGTTGTTGAGTCAGGATGGATGGTTCAAGCTTGGTAGATCTGATAGCAGATGTGGCAACTTGTGGAGGAAAGAAACTATTGGCAGAACTTACAAGGATTATTTCTTCAATCTCAATAGGTTTATTGCAATGATCTGAAAGACACACTTCTATCAACCTTTGGTCAGAATCATGCCCTATACAAATGTGAAGACAATGTCCTACACAATGTCCTTATTCTAATTAAGAGATGAGGGTGTATACTAGTTCATCCATCCTACATTGTTATAGGTATGGGCAACCATTTGCATGGAGATATGCCATGTGAGGAGTTCAATTAAGAACTCTTCCCCATAGGATTCTTTGATCCTAGAAGTGAGAGCCTCAAGCTCTGCTAGTGCCTTATACCCATTTGACATATTGAAGATATCAAGTAACAGTAATCTCAGCCAAAACAGTTTAGGCAGGGCTTATAACCTAATGAGATGGTAAAAGTGCAATAGGGGCACAGCACCAAATAGTAGATGGTCTTGTTGTTATGCAAAGGACAACAATAGTGGGAATCATATAGTAAAGACTTACTGTACTAGCAGAGTCTACTTCTTGATGGGGGGTATTAGTATCAAGGATGATGCTGTGGTTGTTCTTGAAAGTGATTGAAGGAGAAGTGCATGATCCTTTGATAAAATTGAATGTATTGAGGGCATATCTAATCATATATATTACATGCCATATTTATATATGGAGATAGGGCAGAGCCTTAAAGGTTGATCATTGATTGATAAACCTTATTCTGTCATATAATTTGATAAATGTGCCTAGATGTGGAGTAAATGATGTTATGTGTAGTTAGTGTGCAGTACATGTGCAGCATGCACAGCAGGTCTGCAGTAACTCCATAGTATGTGCAGTGATGCATAGTTGGTATATCAAGTATCTTATTTGATATTATCTCAGACACTTAGTCATCTAATCTAGATTGATTATTAATCAATCTGTCATGACTAATGTTGATTTCTACTAGTAGTGTGACTGACAGTCAGTACAGTTTGTACTGACAATCCTTACTGACAATCCTTACTGACAGTCAGAGGTACTCTTATTTGCTTATTGGACTTACAAGTCTGGTCTCATCCAGAATATTGGATGGTGCTGATTACTACCAGAGGTAACTCTGGTTTCATCACCAACAAAGACTAGGACTGAATTATCAGTCCTATTGGTCTTGGTCCACTCTAGTCCTGGTCTTTTTGTGGTCCTAGAACTGGACCATCAAAAACTACTAGTGAGACAAGATATGTACTCCATGCTATAAAGCTAACTAGATTGATTAGTCTTGTTGTAAACAAGCTTTAAACTCAACAAAAATATTCTCTGGGGGTGTATTTTGAACTTCTTATGAGTATACAGAGGTTTTGCATTAAAAAAACCTCCCACTGATAATTAGTTGAAATACAATATAATATCTGCTAATACTTGGTTTTAGATGAATTATATGAATTACATACAATCATGTTGAAATTTATAATCTCCTCTGAAGATCTATGCAATTTTCTATATATTTCATATAGTTTTTCATATATTTTATGTTATTTATTTGCAATACACAAGATATCATAAGATATAACTCAAGTTATTATTTTCATTTCCACTCAATTGACTTTGGATTTATAAGAAATATTAAATGATTCACAAGATATATACTATATATCAACCAAGTAGTGAACTTATCAGAGAGAAAGGGAATAGACAACAACAGAGGGATAAAAAAGTCTGTTGACTAGGCAAGTATAGTATCCATGCAATCTAGAAAATGTTCCATATCATCACCGCCTTAAAAAGATGACAAAAAAAAATATGACTGTCAGAGGCTATAGCAATGAGATATTCCTTGTTTTAGATAGCATTATACTCATTGTGTCCTCTAATTACAAGTACATGTCACTCTCATGCTTGCTGTCACTACATTGGGTGATGGGGTGCAGTTGTACACTGTCAAGACTGGGTCAACTCCTGAGGAAACTCCAGAACTCTGGAGTTTTGGTCAGAAGGGACTGTGGCTTCACCATATGTGGTGTGCCCTTGTCAACGTCATGTCCCTGAATTTGGATGGAGGGTCAGAGATCAGAGATGGATGTGAGTAGAGGAGTGGAATCTCAGTCGATATTCGAACTGAGGTTACATGGCAGAGTACAAAGGTTTATATATGAAGTCAGAATAAAATGACTAATGAAGGATTAGAAGGGATTGGTAAGTAATGAGTAAGATAGAGGTCGGAGGAAGAATATGCCGGAGCACTGCAATGGGTATGACGAAGCTGGAGCTGTGCTTGCACAGGTACAGAGGCAGACTAAGGGCGGAGCTAAACTAAATAAGAATAGAATGGAATGGAACATAAGAGGAATGGAGATAAAGTCCAAAGACTCCTGGCAGCATCTTGGTAGAGAATGCACTAGAGTTCTGAAGGAGAGAGGTCTGAAGTAGCAGAGGTAGCAGAGTTGGACTTAACTCAAAATCATGCATATGACATACATGTGCCCTCATGAAGGTGTCATTGATGGCTCTAGATCACTGCTAATATTATGATACCATTGCTGGTGGTGTGATGCAGTTGTGTACATGCTCTCATGAAGGTGTCATTGATGGCCCTAGGTCACTACCAACATTATGATGCTATTGTTGATGATAGGGTATGGTTACACACATGCCTCAAGTTGTGGAGGTGTTATTGGAGATGTTGGCATCAATGACCCTAGATTGCTGCTAACATTACAATGCCATTATTATATTCCCACTTAATTGTCATCATTAGATTGGGTGTGGATGCAGTTACACATCTGCCATCATCATGGTATTACTGATAGATCTGGGTTGTCATCAACATCACAATGTAATTTCACCATGTTAGGCGGTGCAAGTGTGGTCACACACCAGATGGCATTGTCATGGCATTGTTAATGGCACCAGGTCACTATGTAGCAATGACAGGGCAAATGATAGTGATGGCCAGCTTGTTGATGGCTAGAGAGTATGTGGAGGTGTGTTAAAGGAGCTGCTAGGCCCATTGACAGTGGAGGTGTAAAGTAGACAGTTGTGAGAGTGGGGATTGAATATTTGAATGTTGAACCATGGTCATATGATGTATTTATTCAAAAAAAATGCAAAGGTAAAATTCTCACCACCAATTGCCTGCCATATCTACACCCTCCTCAATTGTTGTCAAGTTCAATGGCAACCTCTATCTCCACACCATATGGTACCTCTACCTTCTTAGTCATACCTATCCCATCATCTGACACTAGAGCTTATTATGAGTAAACCTGCATCAACTGCTATTGTAAAGACCCACAACTACTACTAGTCCCATCACACACATGTCACAACAACAATACTAATCTCATTCTTCTCACCCTCTCATCCTCTCTTCCCCACTTGTTACATCATCCTCATTTCCTTGTCTAAAATCAACATGGCAATAACAGAGATGAAGACCACATAACAACAGTGACAATAATGTACACCTTATCTCTTGCTATCTTGCCTACCCTCTTTGCCCTCTTTTTACATCACCCTCACTCTACTGGCCATATCACCCTTCTTGCTCTCTTACCTTCTTTTTTTTTAAAAAAAAAAACAATTTATGTTTTGTATGTGGAGTACTAACAACTCTATGAAGGACAAGCTAGCAATAGCAGGGTACATAGGGAGAGGTAGTGCAGATATTAAGAAAGTGCAAGGTATAGTGTGATCCCCATCAGAGGGCCTATCATATGATTAGGAATATAGAAGGTAAGCAGACATGAACAAAGAGAAAATACCTACTTGACTTATGGCTATAAGAAAGAACCTAACTCTCATAGACATAAATAGAATGAAAGCATAAGGAAGGATAGAACTTTAAAAGGGGATGAATATGAAGAGGTAAGTGGGAGTGTAAACCCATGTATTGCTCATTGCCAAATAAAACTGAAATCACAATGACAATCAGGTCTATGAGGCCATATGGATATTTCCATTACTGTCAATACTAATACTGTATAGGCAGGATGGTGCTTAGGAAAAGTCACCATTACAATTTGAGAAATATCATTGGATATGTATTGAAAGAGAGGCAGTTCTTTATGCCAGAGTTGACTACATGTAAGAAAGTGGGGCAATGAGGGTTATTTAGAACTTGCTGAAATCAAGGGAAGGCTGGATGCACAGTGCAGCTGAAAGTGGTAGAGAGAGAGGAAGCAGGAGAGGCAGAATGGAAAGAGGGAGGCACTATAGAAGCAGTGCAGAAAGAGGGAGGTAAAGAAAAGGATACATCTTAACATGAGAGGAGTTTCTGGAGCTAAGATTGAATGTCTGCCAGCTTAGCCTGTAGTTCTGCTGCCTCATATTGGAGATCTAGACAGTTTCAGATGGACTGGATAGAGTGGAGGAGTAGGACAGAGGTCCATTTCAATGTGGAGGGGGAAGTAGAAAAGAATTTGAGCTGACTATGGAAATACAGCAGCATGTTGCTTTGATAGATTTGCACAAAGAATGGTAGAATCTTGCCATGGGATTTGAAGGAATAGAAGAGTGATATAGTCCACCTAAGAGCCTTATCAGCATTCCTACCATAGGTAATGGGGATGGTTAGAATAGAGAAGGTTTTGTCCTTGTTGATGCCAGTTTTAGTAGTCTAAAACCAGCTGTAGGGTTTGATGGAAAAGTGGCAGAACAAGTCACAAGGAATGATAGGGGGAGTAGCAGATATGAAAAGTGCTCTTTAAGAAGGAGTGAAAATGCTTTCTGATATCAGAGAGACAGAGGATGAATGAGACAGTAGGGTCACAGTAGTATGATAGCCCATAGAAGGGAGTTTCTATGGGTGATGATGGTGGTTGATGAACAAGAGGCATTGCTCTCTCACCTTATCTTGTCCACTTGCCATATTACCCTCTCACTTTCCTTGTCACATTGTCCACTTACCCCCAGTGTCATCCCATCAATAATGTGTATATGTCTCTACCCACATTAACATTGCTACCACCTGCAGGACACAACAATGACATCTATACAGCCACACCAATACTACCACCACTGTCTGAATGACAATGACACCATCAATAACACCATAATATTGTTGATGACCTATTACCATCAATTAGTGGATATCATGATGAGAACAACACATGTACTGTATAACTATATATCTGCCATAATGACAACTGCAATGATAACATATGCACAACAGCATAGACAATGATACAATGTCATCAATGACCTACTACTATCAACAATACATGGTGTTATTGAGAGTTTAGTGCTATCAATGACTCCACCACACTGACATGCATGTAGCCTGAGATGGATGTGCACAACTATACACCTAAAGATGATAGCAACAACAATGACAACATAGTATCATTAATAGCCTAGTGCTATCAACAACACTACAATAATGACACACTCTAGAGACTATAGTAACAATAATGATGTCCAGCACTATCAATAACACCTAGGGCATAGCATGGGTATGTGATACCCATGTGGGTCATGGGTACAGTATAGGTATTAGTGGGTATGAGTATGGGTCAGCACTTTGATATCCATAGACAAACCCATACCCATGATAATAGGTATGGGTTTTGCCATGAGTATAATATGACTGATGTAGGTATAAATACTTTTCAATCAACATTGTCTATTATTATAGAATGATCATTTTTAGTTCTAAATAAACAGTAGTTATGTAGGAGTATAATGGGTAAACCCACCATAGGTATGGGTATGAGTATGGGTATATTGGTGGATGTGGGTATGGGCAGTATTTGAAAGTCCAGTCCTAGGACTGTTAAATAATCAAGGACTGGACTAGACTAAACTATAGTCCTAGTTCCTAATCAGTTCTGGTCCTTATATTTTTGGAATAATTTCAGGACTGGTCCAGGACTATGAACAGCCACACTACCATATTGGGATATTATTTCTGAAATTTTTACAAATTTTCCAAGTGTTTTTAGACTATATTTGAATTTTTTACAGTAATTATAAACATATGATGTGAAAACACTTATAGCTTTGCCATTTCTGGGCCAAATGACATGAACAAAGGGTAAATATATAGCCCATATATAGTACCATCATGTCCCTAATATAATTCAAGCATAATCCACTCATCATCATTTCATGAAATCTCCTTCTAGAATAACATCCTACTCAAAATTACTCATAACATTTGATCCCATGAACCAAATCACATGATCAAATTGTCATTGGATAGTCCAGAGAGTGTACTAATATGTGTCTGTAATGGTCTAAGCATGATTCCCATGCTGTTAGATATATAAATAAAAAATGTAATGATATCCATATTAGAATAACATCCAATGCAAAAACAGTCATATCTTTTGATCCTGTGAATGAAATCACATGACCAGGGGGTCGTCTGAAAGCTAATGGTCCATACAACATGATGGACCAGTCTGGACCAGTCCTATAAAGACTGGTTCTAACTGGTCCTCTACAGTCCTGGCTTATTCTGGATGTTCCCAGGACAAGTCCTAGTCCAGTCCTTCCTAAAAAGGCAATACGACCGGACTTTAAAACTCTAGATATTGGTATGAACTCAGATACTCAAGGGTTACCCACACTATGCTCTAATGACACCACTACCAACAATGACACCACTATGAGGTTGACACATGCAATCACATCCCTGAAGATGACAGCAACAACAACAACAACAACAACAACAACAACAACAACAACAACACAGCATTGTTGATAGCCTAGCACTATAGGACAAGGGGACAAGGAAATGACAACAACAAAGACAATATGTTAAGGATGGACATACAATGATGATGATGTATACAATGTGTTATGCACACCCACATTCCCTCACACTACCATTGCCCTTGCCCTCATAACCACCCTTTGTATATACAGTGGCTCAAATAAGTGTCCCAATATTGGGGCATTTTGAAAAGACTTGACATTTGCAAAAGAACCAAAATATGTTAGCTCTAACTCTTGCAGAGCCATCAATAGTTCTAGCCCTTGCCCTAAGGATGAGCC
>JBBPNZ010001147.1:0-10854 GCA_038091195.1 Phylloporus rhodoxanthus
GCGCTCCGTGGGAAAATAATTGATGGTAATGCAGCTTACCGAGACCTTCACGGTTGAGAAAGTCAAGGAAATGTTGGGTGATATCATCTCGGAATCATTTGAGCGTGCCAAAGCACAAGAGTCTGAGGGATACATCAAACTTGACCGGGGCTTTGCAACGATCCCTCTTCCTGGCATCGATGTACCTTTCCACTCGAGGTATCTCTGGGCGGGCGTCATGCCGTTTAGGGCTTGTGAGTTTATCATCTCCCATAGTCGTACGATGCTAAGGATGTTTGTATGTTAGACTTGTCGAAGAAGATCAACCCCTCCCTCCTCAACCCCGACATGCTGGTAGGAAAATACATCCCGAACCTGGTTGCAAAACCGTTTGCTGTCTCCAAGGAATACGCACAGCTCATCTATGACCAAACGTCCTCGCCCCGTCTTGATAAAGTCCTTAAAAAATGGGATCAGGAAAGCTGGGCATCTCCTGAACAACGTCAGAAGTTGGCGTATACGATCCTTGTCGAGCTCCTCTCTTACCAGTTCGCTTCACCGGTCCGTTGGATTGAAACCCAGGATTTGCTGTTCACGCAATATCGCTTCGAACGTTTCATTGAGCTTGGTCCATCACCCACACTGACTGGAATGGCAACGCGGACGTTGAAGACGAAGTATGAAGCTCCGGATGACGCTGTTAGTCGCAAACGAGCAATTCTCTGCCATGCCAAGAATGTTCGCGAGATCTACTACCTCTTCGAGGACGATGTCTCCGAGTCCAATGAGCCCGAACCTGCCGTCACTGCCGCTCCCTCTGTACCTACTCCTGCTCCAGGACCTACTGCTGTGGTTGTGCCCACAGAGAACGTAGCTGCAGTTGAAGATGTACCTCTAAAGGCGAACGACATCCTTCTCTACATCATCGCTCAGAAGCTAAAGAAGAAGGTTGAGGAATTCCCCACAACGAAGTCTATCAAGGATCTTGTTGGCGGGAAGTCTACCCTTCAAAATGAAATCTTGGGTGACCTCCAACTCGAGTTTACATCCGCTCCTGAGAAAGGCGAAGAACTCCCGCTTGAAGAACTCGGATCTGCTTTGGGCGTTGGGCATCCTGGAACGCTTGGCAAGTACTCCTCTGGTCTCATCTCGCGTCTTGTCGGTGGAAAGATGCCCGGTGGTTTCAATGCCTCTGCAATCAAGAGTTACTTGTCGAAGACCTGGGGATTAGGTCCCTTACGTGCCGATGGTGTTCTTTTGCTAGGAACCACCATGGAGCCCGCTAAACGTTTGTCATCTGAGGCTGAGGGCAAAGCATGGTTGGACACTGTTGTTGGAGCATACGCCCAACGCTCTGGCATATCCTTATCCGGTGGTGGTTCCAGTGGTTCTGGCGGTGGCGGGGGAGGAGCCATGATAAATAGCGAAGAGTTTTTGAATTTCAAAGCCGAGCAAGACCGCTTCGCGGCTCAACATATCGAACTCTACATGCGTTACCTCAACCGTGATTCCCGTGCTGGCGAGATTGCTCACGACAAGGAAAAAGCTGCATCTGCTCAACTCCAGGTTCGACTCGACTCGATCGCACGGGAGCATGGAGACACATACATTGATGGAATACAACCCGCCTTTGATCCATTGAAAGCCCGTCACTTCGACTCCTCTTGGAATTGGGTTCGTCAAGACGCATTGCTGATGTATTATGACATCATTCACGGCCGCCTTACGACTGTCGACCGCGAGCTCACTGCTCGTTGCATCGCTCTCCTCAACAGAGCTGATCCTGAGCTCCTGACATACATGCAGTATCATATTGACCGCTGCAACCCGAGCAAAGGCGACACATATACGCTTGCGAAACAATTTGGTCAGCAGCTCATCGATAATACCAGAGAGGTTCTCGGGCAACCCCCTGTTTACAAAGATGGTAAGTGAAACAGGTGAGATACCATCCTCTGTGTAGTTGATTTTGAATCGCAGTGACGTTCCCCACTGCCCCCCACACTGAGGTCACAGCAAAAGGAGACATTGTTTACACCGAAGTTGTTCGAGAGAACGTTCGCAAGTTGGAAGCATACGTCGAGGAAATGGCGAGCGGCGATACTATTTCAACTGTCAACATTCAAAAAGTTCAAGAAGACGTCCTCAAGTTATGGACTGTCGTGAAATCGCAGCCCGGAATTAGCCAGGATCAAAAGAATCGCATCAAAGCCTTGTACGAGGGCGTTGTGCGTTCTCTCAGAAAAGGTCCGGAACAAACCCGCACCCGTCTACGAAATCGTCGTTCTTCGTCTCAGTTCCTCCGGCCCCAGATCTCTGCTGTCTTGCCAGTATCCGATGATAAAGTTCCATTGCTTCACCTCAAACGCAAAGTCGGGAGCAACTGGGAGTACTCGAGCAATCTCACCGGTGTTTATCTCGATATTCTGCATGAAATAGCGACTTCGGGCACAACATTCAAGGATAAAAATGCGCTTCTTACAGGTGTCGGGAAAGGCTCGATTGGTGTCGAAATCCTCAAAGGTCTTCTTTCCGGTGGCGCGCACATTGTCATCACCACTTCTCGTTACAGCCGCTCAACTGTCGAATACTACCAGTCCATCTACCAAAGCTATGGCGCACGGGGCTCTGCGCTAACTGTTGTTCCTTTCAATCAGGGTTCAAAACAGGATGTAGAAGCTCTCGTTGACTATATATATTCCAAACTGGGAATGGACCTTGACTACATCCTTCCTTTCGCTGCAATCCCTGAAAATGGTCGAGAAATCGATGGGTTGGACGATAAGTCAGAGCTCGCCCATCGCATAATGTTGGTCAATCTTCTGCGGATTCTCGGTGCCGTCAAAACAAAGAAGGCATCGCGTCAGTTTGTTACGCGACCAACGCAAGTCATCCTACCCCTCTCCCCCAACCATGGTTTGTTTGGAAACGATGGTCTGTATTCCGAATCAAAGATCTCCTTGGAGACACTATTCCAGCGCTGGAATTCCGAGAGTTGGGGCGAGTACCTTTGTTTGGCTGGAGCCGTGATTGGGTGAGACCTTCACATTGAAGTTGCGTCGTTGTATGCTGATATTGCTATTGCAGATGGACGCGAGGCACCGGATTGATGGATGCTACGAATACCGTTGCCCATGAGCTTGAAAGCTATGGTGTTCGCACTTTCTCGGCAAAGGAGATGGCATTTAATATCCTTGGACTTATGCATCCCTTGCTCTTCAGCATCACGCAGGTCGAGCCAATCTGGGCAGACCTGAATGGTGGAATGGATCGCCTGCCAGATCTCGCTGAAATCACGAGTCGCATTCGCCTGAGCCTAAAGGAGAAGAGTGAACTTCGTCGTGCAATTGCCAGGGACAATGCCCTTGACTTCAAGACCGTCAACGGCGTTGAAGGAGAGCGGGTGCTGCAAACCGTTAACGTCGTCCCTCGTGCCAATTTCAAGTTTGACTTCCCCGCTCTCGAGCCTGTATCCGCCCTCGAAGAACTCAACAAACTTCGAGGCATTATTGACCTGGAGAAAGTCGTCGTGATCACTGGATTTGCCGAGGTTGGTCCTTGGGGAAGCTCGCGAACGAGATGGGAAATGGAAGCGAGAGGGGAGTTCACCATCGAAGGTTGCATTGAGATGGCTTGGATTATGGGCTTCATCAAACACTTCGATGGTCGTCTCAAAAATGGTTCTCTGCACGTTGGCTGGGTTGATGCGAAAACCGAAGAACCTGTTGACGACAAGGATGTACGTGGCCGTTATGAGAAGGAGATATTGAAGCACGCGGGTGTGCGCTTGATTGGTAACTTTCCTGAATCATGTCCGCGACCGAGAAAACTGAAGGAGTTTATAGAGCCCGAGCTTTTCCGCGGTTACGATCCCAAGAAGAAAGTGTTCAACCAAGAGATTGAGCTCATACACGACTTGGAGCCTATTGAAGTCGCCCAATCAGAAGCAGAAAAGTTCAAGTATGAGCATGGGGATAAATGCGACATCTGGACCGCGGAAGGCGACCAGTGGTTCGTGAAGTTCAAGAAAGGCGCTCGCATCTTTGTTCCCAAGGCATTCCGCTTCAGTCGCTTGGTAGCTGGGCAGATCCCAACGGGTTGGGATGCTGGAAGATATGGTATCCCGCAAGATATTATCGCTCAAACCGATCGGGCCAGTCTCTGGGCCTTGGTGTGCACTGCAGAAGCCCTCAATATGTCCGGTATCACCGACCCTTACGAATTATACAATCATATCCACCCCTCAGAGGTTGGCACCTGCGTTGGGAGTGGAATGGGAGGTACCGAGTCGCTTGCCAAGATGTTCAAGGATCGCCGCGAAGAGAAGGAAGTACAGAACGACATTCTTCAGGAAACGTTGGTTTTCTCGCCCCTCAAACTGAAGTCAACTACTGACGTTGAAGCTTAGGTTCATCAACACTGTCGCTGGTTGGGTTAACTTGCTCCTAATGTCTTCGAGTGGACCTGTGAAGATTCCAGTGGGCGCTTGGTGCGTAATATCATCTTTCTCTTTTTGTCGTCTAACTTTTGTTTCTGTAGCGCAACCGCCCTTCAGTCTCTCGAGATTGCTTGTGACACCATCTTGTCCGGAAAGGCCAAAGTCATGATCGCTGGTGGTTTCGATGATATCAGTGAAGAAGGTTCTTTTGAATTCGCCAATATGAAGGCCACTAGCAACGCGGAGACCGAATTTGCCATGGGACGTGAGCCCACAGAGATGTCACGACCTGCGACCACAACACGTGCAGGGGTGAGTGAGCGATTTAATACGATATATTCCTTTCTTGATCTACGTCGATCAGTTCATGGAATCACAAGGAACCGGAATTCACATTGTCATGAATGCGAAGACTGCCATTGAACTCGGCGCTCCCATCCATGGTATCCTGGCATTCACATCTACATCCACGTGAGTTTATGATTTCATAATGTGATGACTGCATATTCAACTATTTTAGTGACAAGGCTGGGCGTTCCATCCCAGCCCCTGGACGTGGTGCCCTCTCGGTTGCTCGAGAACTACCATCGAAATACCCTCTCCCGTCGCTTGATCTTGAATACCGGTCTCGCCAGATCGCGTTCCGACGTCAGCAGATTTCTGACTGGCTCGCACATCAACACTCGCTGCTTCGTGACGAAGTTGAAGATCAAAAATCAAAGGATGGAACTTTCGATGAGGAGTGTTTCGCGACTCGGGTTGCTGATATCGAAAAGGAGGCTCATTGTCAGGACAAGGAGGCTTTGGCCACGTATGGTATGCTCGAAGGAACGGACGCTCGAGTCGGACCCATGCGTCGTGCACTCGCTGTTTGGGGTTTGACCGCTGACGACATTGGTGTCCTCTCCATTCACGGCACCAGCACCGGAGCCAATGAGAAGAACGAGACTGAGATATGGCATAACACCCTCGCTGCAATGTCTCGTACTCATGGTAATGCCGTTCCAATCATGGCTCAGAAGAGTTTGCTTGGGCATTCGAAGGGTGGATCGGCAGCGTGGCAGATGGCAGGTCTTTTGCAGACCGTCAATACAGGTATCATTCCTGGGAACCGCAACAGCGAGTAAGCTTGCGTTCTTCTTGGTATTCATCCCCTAATTTATCTTTGTGCTCGTGAAGTAACGTCGATGCAAGATTTGAGGCCCATCACTACCTCATGTTCCCTTCAAGGTCGATTCATACGGATGGAATTCGTGCAGGCGTCATGGTAAGGGACATATGGCTATCAAGTATGCCCAACTTACGTCGTTTCAGTCTTCCTTCGGCTTTGGTCAAGTCGGCGGTACTGCTGTCATTGTCCATCCACGCTATCTCTTTGCATCTCTGCATCCTTCCGCCTACGAGTCCTATGTGTCACGCAACCAGAGGCGTTACCAGGAGGCTTACAAGGTCATGACGGAAATGATGACATCCAATTCCTTGGTCAGAATCAAAGATGGACCACCCTACAGCCCTGAGCTTGAACAACCCGTCCTCATGAACCCCATGGCCCGCGCGACCTTCAATCCAAAGACGCGCAGTTATTCTTACACTGCTAACTTGAACCGAGCAGTACCATTTGATGTAACGAATGTGAACACTGTCACGGAAGCGTTCGCATCCACTGGCTCAGTTGTCGGGGTCGGGGTCGATCAGGGTGAGCTTTCTCATACTTGTTTCATACTTCAGAGTGCCCTTACGTTTTATCTTCTACTTATCCAGAGTTGATTTCTTCGGTCCCGTCATGGAACTCAACCTTCATCGGACGTAACTTTACAGAAGCCGAAGTTGCTTACTGCCGTGCTCAGCCATCACCTCCCATTTCTTTGAGCCATTCCGAGGTATGTTCGACATAATTAGATTGTTGTTGATCTGCTAATGTTACTTGCAGACTGTCGCTATCGCCTTTGCACAATCCACGCTGTAATTTCTTCGTCACGATACCACATTCGATGAGGCATGCATGTATTCCCCGGTAGCATTCATTGTTAGACGTATATTGCTGCGACAACTGAAAATAGATTCCTTTCATTATTCTCTCTCTGAGCTCAAATAGATACGCTGCTGGGTGATATAGTTGGCGATCTCATCTGTGACCAACTGCCGCCAGGTTCCATCCCCTGCCGCAACTTTCGCTCTTACTTCGCTTGAGCTGTAGGTGCGCTCCCCAGCACCAATGTCGATAAATGCTATACTTCTTATGAATTCGTGGCCCACTTCAAACATGTTTGCATCTCCCCTATAGGCACACACTATATGACCATCCTCTTGATCTGGGGAGAGAAACTTCTGGAGCATTTGGACCATGGCCTGCTCAGAGGGATAATACCTAGGAGAAAAAATGCGGACAAGGGTATCGGAACCCAAAAGGAAGGTAAATTTGGGGAATGGGAATGGACACGATACATCTTGTCTGTTGGATACACCGTTGGGAGAACAAGCGAATGCAGCCATCCTTGTCCGCAGGAAGCGAAGTAAAACAGTTGACTTCCCGACGAACGTCGGCTCATTTATGATGGCAACCGCCGCGTTGCCGCTCATCTGCAAAGATTCGCTGCTTGACTCCGTACTAGCGTCCGTGAAGCGAATGTAGTGCGAGAGGAGGCGCATCATTTCGAGTCTTTGAACAAGTGTTGCATCTCCTGGTTCCATAACTTTGTCTGCATTGCGGACAGAGAGCAGCAGCATGTGTGCATCGTAGCGCTTCGGGGAATGTGAGGCAGCAGACTGAAATGAGGAAGGTGGGGGGGAATTGATGAGTGCCAAGTGCGCTAGAGTGGGAGGATTGAATGAAGAGTCGAGGACTGAGATGCGGAGGGTTGGACGGGTATGGACGGTCTGTCCGTGTTGGAGGGGCCAGCGTTCGTGAGCCGTGTAGACGAGCTCGACGGGCGATATTCCGTGTTGTACTCTCTGTAGCAATTGCAGCGCATGGCTGGCGAAACCAGACGGGATGGTAGAACTAGGGTGAATCATGACGACGTTTCTATTGAAATAGCGGTTTCGGTACTATCAAAGACAAGATAAACACTTGCTCACCAGCTGGTCTGATGATAAGACATTTGACCACGACTCTGAGATTAGATGAAGGACATGTTGCTGAGTCAATATTGACATGCCGAAGCATTTGCTGTCAACAGACCGCCAAGGCAATCTCCGTTGCTGCCAACATGGAGAAGGATGCTGAAGGATTTTACACACCCAAACCCGCCGACGGTAGAAAATGTGTCTGGACATACTACTACGACGCTGACTCTACTTATAGCGACCGCAAAGCCAGAAGAGAAAGAGAGCGAAACAAAGAAACCCGAGGTTTCGGAGGCTACTAGATCAGGTGTGTACATCAGGCTGCTCTCTCAATCACCACCTCATTATCTTGTAAATGTAGAAACCACGGACCTAATATCGTCTACTTTCGAGGTTACGGTGTGTGATACACCCTTGATGTGTGTGGTACCATGCCTATTCATCATGGATCATACATAGGTCACGCTAGCAGATCAGCAAGCCGATCCAAATTCTCCTCTATACAGCGCGAAATCATTCGAACAGTTGGGCTTGTTAGTCGATCAGCAACGTTCTCGACGTGTTTTTCAAACCTCTTCACAGACATCAGGATCTACTCAAAGGTCTATATGCGTTGGGATTTTCAAAACCGTCCAAAATCCAGGAACGCGCATTGCCGCTTCTTCTTGCCAATCCGTGCGTATTGATTACCGTGTACTTCTTTCCTCATCCCTTCCTTAGACCGCAGAACATGATTGGACAGTCGCAGTCTGGTACAGGAAAAACTGCCGCATTTGTCCTTACAATGCTTAGCAGAGTAGATTTCACGCTCAATAAGACACAAGTACGAGTAAATTTTCACCCTTGTGGACTTGATATCTGATTTTTTCTTAGGCCATATGTCTCGCTCCGTCACGAGAGCTGGCGCGACAAATCATGTCCGTCGTAGTGGCAATGGGAAAGTTCACTCAAGTACAGACAGAATATGCCATCAAGGACAATCTTCCGAAAGGTGTTACCAGGATAACAGCACACATTGTTGTCGGTACTCCGGGAACGATGGTCGATCTTCTCAAGCGGAGAGTCATAGATTCATCGGGCATTAAAGTTTTCGTGCTCGATGAGGCCGATAACATGCTCGACCAGGATGGCCTTGGGGATCAGACCTTAAAAGTCAAAAAGTAAACTTGTCGCACAGTCATTTTGGGTTTCATTGATCTTCTCTTGCTAGTCTCTTGCCTCGGACACAACCCCCTCAGATCATCCTCTTTTCCGCTACGTTCCCCGATCACGTACGGACCTTTGCCAGCAAGTTTGCTCCTAATGCGAACAAGATTGAGCTCCAAAAGGAGGAATTATCAGTCGAGGGCATCCGTCAGTTCTACATGGATTGTCGCGACGAGGAACACAAATATGACATCCTGGTCTTGTTGTATCAATTGCTTACAATCGGCCAAAGCATCATCTTTTGTCAGGCAAGTGATCATTGTTCCGCTCGAGTTTCATGAAGCAAAAATCCCGTTTCCAGCATCGGCGTACCGCAGATAGGATCTCGCAGCGAATGACTGCCGAGGGTCACAAGGTTGCCTCGCTCCACGGCGCCAAGGATGCTTCCGAGCGTGACGCTATCATTGACAGTTTCCGCGAGGGTCGGGAGAAAGTGCTGATCACGACAAACGTCATTGCTCGCGGTATTGATATCCTTCAAGTGAACATGGTCGTAAACTATGATCTTCCGTTGATGAACGAACGCGGGAACTCGCATTCTGGTGATGTCAGGCCAGACGTTGAGACCTACATCCACCGCATTGGTGCGCCGATGAGTGCTGTGGCTTTGAACTATGACTGACGGCCACCCAGGGAGGACCGGGCGTTTTGGACGCAAGGGGATATCGATCAACTTTGTCCATGACACGGGAACATGGCTACAAATGGAAGCGATCGAAAAGATTCTTGGGAAGAAGATCATCCGCATCGAAACTGATGATCTGGATGAGATGGAAGAGGTATAGCTTTCTCGTTCATCTCCATTTAACAGATAACGTACTTTTTTATTTTCTATAGAAAATGAAGAAAGCTTTGAAGTAGACTGCCAGGTAACCGAACACGACGGCCATTTTTGATTATTTTTTTCTGGCGTGCAACCATCTGTAATAGCATCCCTACCTTCGCGCGTCCAAGCCATCCCAGGCAATCAGACTTGCTTACATACAGATTTGGCATTCGAGAAAGCAACTTGAGATTGCTTGTGCAGAGAAGACCCATTACCAAATGATATCGGGAAAGCATTCGCATGCAAGGGACCTCACACTGATCGACAGTGCGAGACCATCCTAGTGGCAAACAAGTTTAAATTTTCTCTCGGAGCGAGGATATGATGGCTCAGGAGAATTGAATTCGCTGCGTTCAAAGAGTGCGAAGTCGTCCAATCATTAGTCGGGGTGAGGGCGACCGTGGACGTGACAAGTGCTTGAGATTGAGTACATTGCGTTCAGATCTCATACGTGACTACATATCTCAGGGATACAGTGAAAATTTTTCTTGCGATCACCCATGCCATTTGAATAATTTAACGAAACTATGCGGATGGTATGAAATGTGGCATGACTTGTTGCAGCACGGCCAGGCCTGGAATGGGAATATTGTGTTGACGACTAGAGACGAGTGAGTGAGTGAACTGAGAGCGGGAAGGGCATACGCACAGCTCACGAACTGGATGATCGGATCAATGGTTAGGCTGAGAGCTCGCTGAAAGAGTAGTACATACCACGAATGATGAAGTTGGCTAAGACTGCCACAAAGAGAACAGCGCTGACGACGAGGGGACCGGCAATGGCGTCTATGAGAGATTCAGAACGAAGAGAAACATGAGAAAAGAAAACAAACCATAATGGCCAGGATCACGTTTGCGAATCATGGTGATACGAGACTGGTAGAGGCAGAAGCCGTAAATCTAAACACGGTGAGATACATATGAATTCGGATGTATGGAAATGACATACCAAGACGCCGATGCTGAGGGCGGCGTAGAGGTAGGCAAAGCGCCGTGCGATAGGATCCCGTGAGGCATTGAAGAGGGCCACGGCGAATGTTCCGATGAGGATGGCAGCGGTGAGCCAGGAGAGCCAAGCTAGGAAGGGGATGGGTGGGGAGATAAGGAAAAAAAAAGAGGGACATACTTCGCTCATTGGCAAACCAGACTTTTCCTTCTACTTTGATAGCGGTGGAGACCTTGCGGGGGACACGGACGAGTGGGGTGGGTGGTTGAATTGCATTGTAATTTCTGGGTTCATCTTGATCTGGAATTCCGTCTTCCCTTGTGTATCTGGAAGGGCGGGGAGTATTCTCTGGAAGAGAGGCAAGCGCGGAGGAGGAAAACGGAAAGAAAGTGG
>JBBPNZ010001148.1:0-10851 GCA_038091195.1 Phylloporus rhodoxanthus
CGAACGATCTCAGCTTTCCGGAGAACCTTCATGGCAAAAACATTCCGGGTTCCAGGAGTCGCTGACTTGAGACGGACCAAAAGAACACGGCCAAATGTCCCAGTACCTGCATAGAAAATGTGAGTAAAGCTTGAACCGGAGGCACCAACGAGACCTTACCCAAAGTCCCTCGGACCTCAAAATCAGTCAACTTCAAAACGCCGCGTTTCTCAACATGAACTTCCTGAGTGTCGAGGGAGCGGACGGGCTGAGAAGGTGGTGTGGAGGGATGCTGAGGATCGCGCGACCGCCAGTGGTGATAAGCTTGCTGCAAAACGGGTGTTTGGTGCAAGTGTTCTTGACTCGACGGTTTCTCTGGATACGGTGCCTGTTCATGACGCACCATCACAATGCCAGCTTTCCCAGTACATATAGCACCCTCGCTATGACGGGGAGATCCAGGGGGAGTCATGAGCACCTCGTATACCACGGGTGCAGATGGAGAGCGGTATGATGGCATTCCTGACGGGATCGATGTGATGGAGTGGGGAGTTGGGGCATGGCAATGGTCCATGGCCTGATGTTTGGAATGTGAGGTCGGATTGACGATCGAGAGACGAGAAATATCAGAGAAAGTCGGGAATGACTGGAAGAGTTATAATGAACGGGGGTTGATCAAGATGATGGATTGGACGCACAAGTATGGGCTTGTTTCAGGATCTGGTAGGCTGGCAATGGTTGGCTTCTGAGTGGATATGGATAGTTCTGTCGACGCGGCGGTTGCTTTGGAAGCTCGCTTGAACAGGCAACCACTCGCTGATCAAGAAAGCTTCTTTTCTGCCAAGTAGGCGCCAGATTGGTCTCTCTAGGTTTTGCGGAGATAAGAGCACTGTCAGACACGGAGGTAGTAGAATGTTGAAACGAAAAGCCAAGTTGGAGCTATTGAAACACGTCTCAAGTTCTCTTGTACTCTTTATATAAGCTGTTCCCCAACTACCATGTCGCGCGCGACCAATGCTGGAGGTTGGCTCAAGGGAACCACCGTGCGCAAGGGCGGTACCACCGCAACAAACACCCATTCCACTCGATCCAACACCCCTCAGGTCCAGAGCACCTCCACGACAATATTTGGCGGTGGTATCAAGGATGCATCAGGTAGAACTGCCGAATATTTCGTGCGTCTCTTACCCGTTTCTCTCTCTGTTCCTGAGACAGGTGACAGTCAATGGACGATCAGTGTCCTGTATGCAAATCTGACCGATATCTTAATCCAAAGTTGCGGTTGCTCGTGAGTGCGTGCTATCACAAAATGTACTTGTATTGCACGCCTCCGGTTTCTATAACTCATCCGGCATCTAGGTGCGAATCGTGCATCGATCGGTTGTTCACCCTTGGACCTGCACCGTGTCCGATCTGCCAAAAGATCCTCAGAAAGCTAGCATTTGCCCCGCAAACGTTCGAGGACCTCACAGTGGAGAAGGAAGTTGTAGTACGGAGGCGTATAGCAAAAGAGTAAGCCCGCCCGTCTCGCAGCTTGTAACCGTCCTCACAACGCCTTTTCTAGCTTTAACAAACGTCGTGAAGACTTTCCCGATCTTCGATCGTACAATGACTACCTTGAAGAAGTTGAGGATATAAGTAAGCACACGTGTCGGATTGTTTCTGAATTTCATTCTTCAACTTGGACGCAGCATTCAATCTCATCAACGATATTGACATCCCGGAAACCGAAGCCAGGATAGAGAAATATCGCAAAGAGAACGCACCCTTGATCGAGCTTAACCTGCGGCGGGAAGAACAGTACGTCCAAGCTCTAAAAGAGCAGGAAGAACAAGATCGATTAGACAGAGAACACCGTGCACTCGAAGCCCGAAAAGAGGAGGAACTGGAACGCGAGGAAAAGGAAAAGGATCGACGAGAAATCATCAATCGACTGGAGACGAGTACTAAAGATGCCGCCAAGATTATCGCAAAATCCCGCGCAGAGGCAAACAAGCGGTTATCTGCTCGCAGCGCCTCCACTACCCTGACCAAGAGCAGTGCACAACTCTTGCGTTCGCGTGCCGCGCAAAGCTCCACCGTTCCCGACGTACCACACGTCCCCTTGCAAGACGATCTGTATGCGTATGAGGATATGTACACCTTACAAGACAACTACGACGACATCTACAGCAAAGCTGTACGAGCAGACAGAGAAGGCATTATGAGGGCAGGGGGGTATCGTGTGCAAGAAGCATGGGACAGGGCCGTGAGGTCAGCGGTCACCGCATTGTTTTTACCTCGGCTTGCAGGAGTCTCTCAATCCGATATCACACCCGCGGTGCGTCAGAATAGCGTGGCTTCTGTATCATGATATGCACAATAGTATCTTTTTGCAAAGCGAATGGTATTGATATACGCCTGGGATATATGGACAATGAGATTAAATTAATACTCAGCGAGAACGACTTTGCGATCCTCTTGCTCCTGGTCCGTGAGAGGATCACCCAAGGTAAAGTAGAGAAGTTGGTATTCTTGCTTCCTTCTGAAACAATACCCAGGTCAAACGGCGAGTCATGGGGGGCCCAAACAAATGGACTAACTTGTGTTTCGGGGCGAGCCTGAATGTTTTGATGACCTTGTCTGCATCCACAACAGACTTGGGGTCCAAGGCTCGACGCGCATCATCCATCTTCTCGTCATCCGAATCTATGCTGACTATATCCTCGGGATCCTGGTTTGTACGTAATCGCTTCCTCGGGGAAGGGGATTTGGATCGTTCACGGCGCTTGCCTTTATTGAGTGAGTGGGATGATGATGATACCCGTGCACTAGGCAACACATTGCAAGCAGCCTGACGAATCACTGGAGGGATTTTGCTGTTTAGTTATATCAGTTATCGATGACTCATGAATTCATGTAGGATCATGACCTAGAAGGATCAAACACAAGAAGGTTGTACTTGTCATTTTTCCCAAGTTCATACCCCACGATTGTCACAGAATGGCCGTTGAGTTGCATTATCACAGGCATCTTTTGGGTGGCCACAACAGGCGACCTGCTACGGAGCACCTGGTTGACATCTCCTTCAAGCTTTTCGGTGAAATAATTGACTACCCAGTCGATCAGTGTATCAATTCCTGTGAAATCGGGATGAGTGGCATGCATCCACAACTCGAGCTGGTAGACCTTTGTCGATATCCACAAGGACGCAGCTAAATCAATTCCCCACTCAGTGATCATCCTACGTCACCACGAAAATTCAAGAATCTTACGGGATTTTGCGAGAAGTAAAGGCAACATAGAGCTCTAGTGGTCCATATTAGGAATTAACGTCTGATTAAATCCACTAGACATCACCGGCAGTTCCAATTTTTTTGTTGGTTTCTACCAATCTGGGACCTAGTTCACGGGCACCGATCTCATCATAGCCTGCCAAATCGCGTCAATACCAAAGTTCGGAATCATACTGACGTGATGTTACCGCGCTCCCAAGCGACTTCTATCCAGTGCTGTAGGTTCCGTACGCCAGGAGGTAATGGAGAATCAAGGTGGGGAAAGTAAACATTTTGGATTGGCTGGTCCATGAGAGCGGCACATGTCATCAAGAAGTTACGATATCTGGCGACATCGCGATCAAACTAATCAGCCCAACCTCCAAAGTCGAGAAGACAACTTGCCCACAACCCCAGGACGTGTCAAAAGTTTCACGGAAAATATGAGGCGTCCGTTCGTAGCATAGAACAGCGCGTTTAATTGTCCTTTTCTTTACGGATTCCTTTAGAGCCTCTTTCAAAATTGAGAGTACACCTGACAAATCCATAGTCAGGGGTTAATTTTGACCTTGCCACAAAATGCCTTACCGGGTGTATAATTATCAGGTGGCTCCTTTGCCTGCGCAGGATACCAGAAAATATCGTGTACAGCATTCTTCCCCAACTTCATTGGAGTCGTCGTTCGCTGCGAGGTGGAGGCCACGGGAGCGGGTGTCGGTTTTCCACGCTTGGGACGTGAGCCTATTACAAACACGTCAAGACCGAACGCCAAAACAAGGAGGGCGCACCTGTTGAGCCACCTGGTACCGTGTGTTCGTTGAAGTGATCCTGTCTTTCGCCAACACTCAGACCATGTAGGTTGAGGGGGCAGAGTTGGCAGATGTCGTTGATTCCAGAAGGGCTGTCGACGTGTCAACGACAAGGATAGAAAGACAAGGAGACATTACCTTGCGTTTACGGTATTGCTGTCTAAGATTTCTATTTCGTCGTCCGACATGCCAACCTAGTACTGCAGTAGTGGCAGTGTTGACAGAGTGTCAATTATATAAGCGATTGGGATGGGCTTTGGACGCGCGTCCAGTTATAATCTTCATCGATGTCCAGGTCATACGATCGCGGTCAGTTACACCTTTCCAGTTCAAGTCAAGTACTAATATCGTAGTGTAGCACTCACCGTATTCTCTCCCGATGGCCACTTGTTCCAGGTACTGCCCATACGCGTCATCCTCGATCCTCGATATCTCATCAGCTATGTGTAGGTCGAGTATGCACTTGAAGCCGTTCGAAAGGGGACGTGCGCGGTGATTATCTCTCGTACATTTCCAGCAAACTTCATCTTACCGTTACTGTTAGGTTGGTGTACGAGGCAAGAATGTAGTGGTATTGGGTGTCGAGAAGAAATCCGTGTTGCAACTTCAAGACCCCCGTACAGTTCGCAAAGTCGTGATGCTTGACGATCACATTTGTTTGGCGTTTGCTGGTATTACATTCTATCCTTGATCAATTGATTTGGGCTCATGCGTTTCAAAGGTCTGACCGCCGACGGTCGTGTCCTCATTGACAAGGCGCGGATAGAATGTCAAAGCCATCGACTCACTGTAGAAGACCCGGTGACAGTGGAATACATCACCAGACACATCGCAGGTATCCAACAGGTACGCATACTTTCATGGGTCTTTGCTGGAGCCTGCACTGTTTGTGTCACCAGAAATACACCCAATCGGGTGGAAGGCGTCCATTTGGGATCTCAACATTGATCGTCGGTTTCGATCCTCACGGTACCACGCCAAGACTGTATCAAACTGAACCCAGTGGTATCTACAGTGCTTGGAAGGTAAGCAGTCTCGTTCTGCTGTGGCAGTATTTTCCTGACTTTTTCCAGGCAAATGCCATCGGCCGATCATCCAAAACAGTTCGTGAGTTCTTGGAGAAGAACCACAGAGATGATATGACGCGTGAAGAAAGCATCAAGCTAACAGTCAAGAGTCTTCTCGAGGTCGTGCAAACTGGAGCGAAAAATATTGAGATCAGTGTGATGGAAGGTTATGGCAAGGTCACTGTGAGTCTTGATCTAGTAAATATATTTTACAGACTGAACTGGATTTTCAGAGTTTGGAGCTCTCAGAAATTGAGGCGATAGTCACCGAGATTGAACGCGAGAAAGAAGCTGGTGGGTGGATTGTTACTATATCTTTGACAAGCATGCTGATGACACTGAAGAGGCCGAGCGAAAGCGTACCAGATTGGCAGCAACTGCGGCTGGACAGGCCGCGATGGCGTCCCGTGCAGACGCTGGCCAACCATCAGGACAGTAGATAGCTGTATGAGTTGTAACTTGCCATTTTTGGACCAGATGGTTGTTTGGCAAAGGCTTGTAAAATAAACAAACACGTAGGTTCCACCAGCACAGTTATGCACTCTTCATATCTCGGATCGACGCCGCGAATAGCTCAAAAGCATGTTCTCCTCTCAGAGATACTTGCCGTGACGTCGGTCATGCGAAAGAACTCGCGTTGGGCCTCTGCAGCTCATACGCTGCACGCTCGGGATTCCGCGTTGGCAAGAGATCTCGGTCTTCGAAGAACGAGCCCAGGAGGTCGTACCCAGCCCTCAAGCAGAGCGTCTCCAGAGGCAGATCTAATGGCCGGCTTTCAGGAACTCAAGCGTACCGCTCTTGCTGTAGAAGGTTGGTCGAACTTGTGGTAAGAATTCATGCCTCATGATACTCCAGATATCCAGAGTATATCTCTCCCCATCCTTCTCGGTCCGTTCTTTTCCATCATCCGCTCTCCAATCTCGACTGGCCCCATCACATCTGCCGCGCTTTCTGCACTCCACAATTTCTTCATATGTGGATTGATCTTGCCCAATTCTGTCGAGCTGGAGATTGCGTTGGTCGAACTGAGCAGCACAGTATCGCACTGTAAATTTGAAGCGAGTGATTCGTCGGGCGACGAGGTCGTTCTGCTCAAAATCATGACCGTGATTCATGACTGTATGGTTGGCAGTAGCGTGGGGACGTTCCTCGGCGACGTGGAGATCTGTGAGATGCTGGAAACGGTGTTAACGACGTGCTGTCAGATGAGGTTAAGCGGTTTGTTGCATCATTCTCCGCGATTTCTTGTTCCCTGACCAACACAACAAAGAGGTCTTAAGGCGGTCTGCTGAATCAACGATGCTTTCCATCGCTCGGACGATATTTGCACGCCTGCATGAACTGGACCCCGCAGCAGAGGAAGCGAAACTTCGAGTTCATGAAGAGGAACCCCAGCACGGGGACCTTAGCCTATCGGTATCGACAGAAGTGGCACCAAACACTCAATTGAGCGACAACGCAGGTGACAATGAAGGCACCACTCAAACGAACAGCGTAACACAAGCCCCCGCAGGTGAACCAGCCAATAACGCCGCGGAAGGGAATGCCCAATCTATCGCTGTACCCAGACCTTGTAGGTCTACATACATGTCCTCTGAATTGTTCTCATACGTCGTCTGTTGCAGATGGGCTCCCTGCTCTGCTGGAACTCCTTCGCGTGCTTGTGAATATTCTTGATCCAAATGATCAAGTTCACACAGATTCGACGAGGTTGACTGCTCTCACTATCCTGAATAGCACCATTGAAACCTGCGGAACGAGAATAGGAGATTATCCCTCCCTTGCTGTCCTAATTCTAGACTCTGGGTGTAAATATCTTTTTCAGCTTGCGCGTTCCGACAACCCTGCTGTATTGCAAGGTGCTCTGCGAACGATATCATCGTTGTTCGAGACTATGCGGCCACACCTGAAGTTGCAACAGGAACTTTTTTTAGCTTTCAGTGTCGATCGCTTGGCAACCCCTCCTCTCCCGAGATCTAATGCGACAAAGAAGTACCAAGCCAATTCACCACGTCCCGGCACTTCTGCTACTTCGACTCCGAATCTTGGACCTGTCGACACGGAACTTGATCTGGAAAAAGGCAGTCCTGTACCTTCCCGTCCTCCTGTACAACCCGCTCGTGGTGACACCCGTGACTTGATATTGGGGACATTGAATCAGATATCGCGACATCCCAGTTTCATGGTCGATCTCTACACCAACTACGATTGTGACATCAACTGCGAGAATCTCTTTGAACGCCTCATAGAATTCTTGACAAAGGTCGGTTTGGTGCGCATTATCGTCTGTCCAATACTTTATTTTCATTCACAGGGAGTATATGCATGGCACTACTCGTCTGCTTTGGAGGCACAGCAATTGCATTCACAGTACCTTTGTTTGGAAATGTTGCTAGCGTTCGTGAATGGCATGGCTTCACGCGCGCAAGGGGTAGGTGTCTCGTTGTGGCTTGTTATACATGCTTATCTGGAGTGCAGGGAAGTGAAGCCTGGCCATCGGTATGTTCTGATATGTGCTACTTGTCTCTGGAATGCATTCCGATTGTTTCTTAGAATTTTGAGTCACCGGAGCAACTCTTGCAAAGCAAATCTAGGAAGAAACTTGTACTGACAGGGGCAGCCCGATTCAATTCGAAACCCAAACTTGGGCTCGCTTTCCTGGAGGAGAACAAGCTCATATACTCTGACCTGTCCCCAGAAGTCTCTCGAGCAAAGAGTCTAGCAAAGTTCCTCAAAAGCTCTACTCGTCTAGATAAACGTCTCCTTGGGGATTACTTATCCAGACCAGACAATTTAGAGCTACTGAAAGAGTTCATGAATTTGTTCGATTTCCATGATGTGACTTCCTTCCCTTCTTCAGATGTGTCTTTACTCACGCACCCATCTCCAGAAACCGATGGTGGATGCCATGCGGGAGATGCTTGAAACTCTCAGACTTCCCGGTGAATCTCAACAGATCGATCGTATCGCTGAGACATTTGCGTCGGTTTATTTCGCTTCAAAACCAGGCAAGCATGAGCAAATTCGTTGTCCCTCCATTACTGATATCCGCTTTTTCAGCTGAAATTAAAACCCAAGATACTGTCTATGTGCTGGCATTTTCGATCATCATGTTGAACACTGATCTCCACAACCCGCAAATTCGGGCAAGTGCAACCTTGTTGCATTCTTTACAAGTGGCTCATAATATACCAGAAACGGATGACAATAGAAGACTACCAGCGAAACCTGAGGGGTCAGAATGGCGGAGACGACTTTTCATCCGAGTTCCTGGTATGCGCTATTGTTGTCCATTTTCTCTGACTAATTTTCTCCAGCAACACATTTACGATTCGATACGCAAGCGTGAAATTATTATGCCGGAGGAACATACTGGTCGACTAGGGTTTGAATATGCATGGAAAGAGTTGCTTGCCCGCTCCCGGCAATCAGGTCTGCTCAAAGTTTCCCAAACGTGTTTACGACTAAGTGAAATTTGCAGGACGTCTCATGATCTGCAACTCGTCTCTCTTTGATTTCGACATGTTCAAAACTGTCTGGAAGCCGGTTATATCTGCCGTCGCTCACGCCTTTATCACATTTGATGACGAATATGTGATACAGCGGGCAATTTCAGGATTCCGACAATGCGCCACGCTTGCAGGACACTTCAGTCTCCCGGATGTGTTTGATTTTGTGGTTGTCTCGCTTTCCCAGGCCACCGGCCTGTTGTCTGAGAATCTCTCTGCTCATGTTCCCAACTACCCGGTTGTTGAGGTTGAGGGACAGTCCGTGACTGTTTCCTCGCTGTCTGTCAAATTTGGGACAAACTTCAAAGGGCAACTGGCTGCGGTGGTCTTGTTCAATATCGTCAATGGCAATGGCAATGCTCTACGTGAGGGATGGACGCAAGTAAGCTTATACTATGCTCTGCATGTCACAATCCTGAATGCTGACCCTGCATAGATTTTCGAGATGTTCGAAAACTTGTTTATGCACTCTTTGCTGCCGACAAGGATGTTACAGATGGAGGATTTCCTTGGTGGTGTTACAATGATACCACTGCGTGGCGCTCAACCGTCTAGGCCAACTCCGAGGAGTGACGGCGGGTTGCTGTCGGCCCTGTCGTCTTACCTCATGACCCCTTATAATGCAAGTTCTGATAACCTTGTCCCTGAAGCCACCGACCAAGAAATAGAGAGCACGTTGTGCACTATAGACTGCATAGCGTCTTGTCGTCTAGACGAGCTCTATGCGCAAATTATGTGAGTTTCGTGTTGGAGGAGAGGATGCGGTTGCTTGACTGCTGTGTAGGCAGCTAGACTCGGAGGCCCTCGTCGCTGCCATTAGAGCCCTCGAGGCGCTCGCGCACGAGCGAACTATCGCCAGGCTCAAGCAAGAATTTGATGATAGCGTGAGCTCGTACGGCGGAGCATCCCCGAGTGACGCAACTTATGTTTTACTCTACGATCCTGCTGCTCTCTTCCTTTTGGAGTCCATGGTGAGCATCGCATGTCATGCGACGCAGCATATCGAGGACCTTTGGTAAGTTCCACCCACGACTATGCATATCCAAGAGTGAATGAAGCACACTTTAGGCCCGTGATTTTCGAGCATTTATCGGCACTCTTGTCAGCCTCGACCCACTATAGTGTGCTACTCATTGAGCGAGCGGTCGTTGGACTTTTGCGCCTTGCGTTGATCCTTGCTCAAAAGGTGAGTCCGCGTCCATCCGAACGTGTTTCAATGCCGACGTGTTTGCAAGGATACTTTGCGTGATCAACTCTATATATCGCTTGATTTGATTGCGAATTTGCCACCGTCTGTTGCCAACTCTGTTGCAGAACACGTAGTGGCAGGGGTGAGCTTGATTTTACAACATAAACCCCAGTCTAGGTAAGCCATGACCTCTACCTCTGGAAAGATGTCGTTGCTGATATGATTGACATAGCACGCAAACCGAGTGGAACGTCATCTTTGCCGCACTCCGTTCGACGATCACGAACCCCGAGGCGGCTCGATCTACGTTTAACCTCGTCGCGGGCTTTGCGTCTGGTGGACCAAGTCAACAAATCACGCCAGACAATTTTGCGGGGCTCTTGTCTACCTTGGACGATTTCGCCACCTTGGCGGGGACGTTGATACAGTTGCCACCACCCAGGCCTCGTCGGACGCCTGCGCAGCCGCCGGCCGAGTAAGTCAATCCTCTTGAACGGCCGAGGCTCGCCCTCACTTTGTTGCAGTTCGCCCCCGATCGATCGCGGCCGCAAGGCTGTCGACCTCATCTTTGACCTGAAGAGAGTCATTGCACCGTTTTCCGAGTCTGCCCAGCTGCCACCCGGGCAAGGTGAACGCGTCCGTCGTCCGTGTAGCGTGCGCACTGACCGCCCCGATAGTTTGGCGCGCCTGCTGCCTCCCGCTCATCGCCTCGCTCGCGCGCCAATCGACCAACTCGTCCCGGCTCGTGCGCAACACGGCCATCAACCAGCTGCAGCGCCTCCTGCTTGGCCCGCAGCTCGTCTACGACGCGGCAGACCACGCGCAGGTCGAGGACCTGTTCAACAGCGTGCTCTTTCCCGTGCTGGACGAGCTGCTGAAGCCGGCGGTGTACGCGCTGGACCCGCAGGGCATGTCCGAGACGCGGCTGCGCGCGAGCGCGCTGCTGTGCAAGGCGTTTATGCACTTTGAGGTCGCGCCGGGGGGGAACGCGGACGTGAGGGTGGTGTGGATCGAGATTCTGGACTTGCTCGACCGGCTGATGAG
>JBBPNZ010001149.1:0-10849 GCA_038091195.1 Phylloporus rhodoxanthus
TGTCTGGCTGACTTTCATCGCAAGCAAATGAAAGCTTCGAGCAAGGCACCGACCGTACGCAGCGCCGCTCCCGACGAGACACCCATGTCGCCCTCTCGACGATCTCGTGCTGGCTCCAAAGTGCAGTCACAGTCTCGCCTTGCTACCGATCATCCTCCTTTGCCGCCCAGCACACTGCTGAGTCCATCCGGACAGACAAACCAACTTCCGACGTCTCCTCGCTCACGTCACCGTGCACCCAGTATATCTCCCTCTGATTCACCAAGCCAAGCACCCTTGAAGGCGATGCGCAAGGCTTTTGAAGAGAGAGAGAAACTCGAGAAGCTCCGTTCAGCAGCTAGCACATCTCAAGTGAATGACGACGGTGTCGTATCAAAACGTGGTAGCCCGACGATCCTTTCTGGAAGTCCCGTGTCACCTTCGCATCAAAACAGGCCATTTTCGCCTTACCGACATGCCGCCACGACCGAGGATCTTTTATACGCTGCAGCCACGGCTGCACGAGCCCAGAAAGCGTCGTCTCAGGTGGGCTCTCAGGTAGCTTCCCATGTGCATTCACAGGTGAATGACGGAGGAAGCAAGCTCTCGCACAATACACACGTCACTCAGCAATCTCTTCATACACATTTGACACACCGCACTCGGCAATCTCATTCGCAACGTTCTCAAATTCTCGCTGAAGAGGACGGTGGAGCTACCCCAACCCCTTCACGTCCCCCTTCACCATCATTCTCACTCGACGCGGCTGAAGAAGAGATGGTTGCACAGGCCCTTCGATCGCGTGGTGCTGGTGATCGTACCTCTTATGCGCCCAGCACTTTGGAACCTGAGATCGTCAACTCCCATTTCCATGATATGGACTTATGTATCCTTCTCCACCAGATGGATGACATGAGCACCCACGAGGTTGTCAAGAAAGCACTCCGCAAAGCTGTTCGCCAGCGTGTGAAGAAGCTGGGTATGAAGTCCGACGCCGAGGTATCAAGGTTTCTACCCTTTGGACGTTCACGATATTGATTATTCTTTTTCAATAGTCGATTAAACAGTATCGCAAGTCATTCCATGATCATGACCCGAGTGTGCACCTGGACGGTGACTGGGAACCCACGATTCCTGTAGGCATTCTCTCACGTGTGGGTCCTCGTTGACGTGTTGAAACCGTTTTTCAGCATGCGCCTCCCGAGTGGGCCAAAGAGTTGATAAATGGAATGATCAAGATGCACGAGCGCCTTGACGTTTTGAGCCCTCAGTCCTTTAATGCATCTGTACCCCCTCGCAGTCAGCAATCGTACGCGGAAACCACTGATTCACGCCAGCAATATCGCGGTGGGGACACCGAGTATACCGACGGTGGTGATCAATACGGACAAACACCTCGTACGCAGACCGTAAATATCAACACGCAAGTGACGGGAACGATAGCAGAATCGATGTACCAGGCTAACGAGACTGAGATAGTTGGTAAGCCATGATGAGCGGCTTCTGGGACACATTCTCATGTTGGATGTTGTGCACAGACGAGGAGTATACCACTGGCGAGAACAGTACCCAGCGATTCGGCACACAGACAATGACGGAGACTCGGGAATTTTTGAGTGCGGATCGTGACGACTCCCCTGGACAACAGTTCCTGGAAGAAGAGTTGTACAAGTTGAGGATCAAGCCTGGAGGAAGTCAGTCTGCAGTCACTCACAAGACATGGGAAGTTGCTCCAGACGATCAGCACGAGTACGAGGAGGGCCATGGTGCATTTACTGAGTCTGGTCTCCCAGAGATTCCGGACGGCGGTAACTATACCGAGCGCCGGGGTCCATCTCCTCCTTTACCACCTCTTCCGCAAGAAGGGAGCAGGCGGGATCTTGTTCCTTCACAAAACTCGCAACTATGGAATTCGGGACACGAATCTAATGACATGACGCCACCGCCGTGGCAACGGATCCATCAACGGTTGCTCAATTGGGCTATCATTTGGCCAATGAGCGAGATTGATGGGGCTCTTACGAGTACGACGCGAGGACAACAAGTCGACGAGGTCGCCCTGAGCATTTGGTCGACTCAGACGTACAAGCGCTATGTGAGGAGTCGGATGACGGATGTTCCTGGAGGAAAAGTGGATAGATTATTCGTACCCCCCAACATGGCGGACGCTATTAGCACTGCCGTCTTCAACGGACGACACGGAGACGCCTCTAGCATGCTGAGGGAGCTGTGGGCTCCGTTTGGTTTTGATGGCGCTCCGCGATTGATCGTCGTATTAGCCAAACACCGCACGGACGTAAATCACTGGGTGGTGCATAGGTATGCAGTTCAACATTCATTTTCAAGCTTTCAAGTCAACTTCTACCGCAGATTCTCTTTACCAGATGGCTCATTGACCACGTATGATTCATACCCTGAACGGACACTCCCCGACGGCCGGGTGAGTGCATCCTGGGATGTATCTCTACTAATCTGCTGACCCTAGTCTAGCCCCTCGGGTGGTGGTTCGCGATCCGAGTTGCGTGGCCAGGCGCGATCTATGCAAACCCTGATCACCTCATGCAAAAGATGGTCCGCCTCCACCGGCCGATGCAACTCAACATTGACAACTCGGTCGCTGCGGCTGGTATCTGGCGCAACGTGCTGATGGGTTCGCGGGCCGAACGCAGCCTCGACCTCGAACGTCTCCGCGATCTCATCAACACGGAAGTGAAAAACCTACGACAACGCAAGGTACAAGGAAAACTAACCATTAGCTCACCCAAGCCACACTATGAAGACTAAACGTCTTTTCTGTTTCACTGCTGCTTCTCTTTTTTCCTGCTTTGGTGGATCTGTTGTATGTAAGAGCTATAACCATTTCTCGCTTTCCCTCTTTCTTGATTTCTGATGGTTGAGGTATTTTACTGTTTTGCTGGATGATGAATGAGACGTCGATCGCGTTACTTACATGTATGCATTCAATAAGAGACTGTTGTGAACCCGTCGAGCTTGAGCAAATATTGAGAATGAGGCTTGGGTTTGGGAGAACTAGCTACCTTGCCTCAGGAACTTTACACACCAGACTTGCGAGAATTGGATCCTATCAAATTCGATAAGTGCTAAGACCAACACAATTCCTCGGACCATTCCTTCCCCGTTCCCGTTCCCATCTCCCGGGTTACCCGGGCTTTGGACGCGATGCGAGATAGAACATGAGCCAGAACATTGGCCAATGTTCTTACCCCTCTTTGGAACGCGCAAAGTCGCGAGACTAGAGCCAGTCATTGGCACCTCACGTCGCTATCTCCCCAAACCCTGCATACTTTCTGCCAACGAGACGACAGAATCAGTCTGGAGAACGGACGATGGCATCAACGAGTCCGGGTTCTCCAATACCTGAGAACACGGTGAATCGTGTCCAACTCGGCATTTAGAATCGCGTACATTGTACAACAGGTCCGCATCACGGTTCAGAGCGTCTCGCACGCGTTCTGACCGATCTTTGGACCACTGTTGGCGCCTTTTCTTCGCGGCATGTTTTATGGCGGTGGGTGGCTTGTTAGTGTGTTTGCTGGCGCTGGACCGAGCTTTGGCAGGGATGGAATGGCGGTTCGTTTTATGTCCCATTCGACGATGATGGTGGAGAGATGGTCTGCTTACGTCAGCGAAAGTACTACGCCCAAATTCATCTCGACGCGTTTATTTTCGATTTCAAGCTATAGCCGCGACCCAACTAGACTTGTAGGATGGCGGACGCACCAACTCTGAGCGTGACGTTGCTCGGTGCTGGTCAAGAGGTCGGACGGTCGTGCTGTGTGCTCCAATACAGAGGAAAAACAATCGTTTGCGATACCGGTATCCACCCTGCGTATAGCGGGATGGCGTCCCTCCCGTTCGTAGACGAGCTTGACTGGAGTACCGTGGACGCCATTTTGATCACGCAGTACGTGTGTAAATGGTCGTTGGAGTGCACGCTCACATACATACATAGCTTTCATCTGGACCATGCTGCTGCGCTCACCTACGTCATGGAGAAGGTCGGGTAAAACACGTCGAGCCGTACTGAGATTGACATCTTTTCAGACGAATTTCAAGGACGGTAAAGGCAAAGTGTACATGACGCATCCAACAAAGGCTGTACACAAATTCATGATGCAAGACTTTGTTCGTATGAGGTTCGTTATCATCCATGCTCGTTATAAACCTTGCACTGAAATGTACACGATCCAGTTCGTCGTCATCCGACGCCTTGTTCACTCCATTAGAGCTATCCATGTCGCTCTCATCCGTCATCGCAGTTTCAGCACATCAATTGATCACGCCGTGTCCAGGTGTCTCTTTCACGCCGTATCATGCAGGACACGTTTTAGGAGCTTGTATGTACTTGATTGACATTGCAGGGCTTAGAATCCTCTATACTGGCGACTACTCGCGTGAAGAGGATCGTCACCTGGTAAAAGCCGAGATTCCTCCTGTTCGGCCAGACGTGCTCATCGTCGAGAGTACGTATGGAGTGCAGAGTCTGGAAGGAAGAGAAGAAAAAGAACTACGATTCACGAGCCTTGTACATTCTATCATCCGACGTGGAGGCCATGTATTGCTACCCGCGTTTGCGCTGGGCAGAGCGCAGGAACTGCTTCTCATTCTGGACGAATACTGGAAAAAGCACCCCGATCTTCACAACGTTCCGATATACTATGCGTCGAGCCTTGCAAGAAGATGTATGGCGGTCTACCAAACATATATACATACGATGAATGCCAACATTCGATCGAGATTTGCCAAGCGAGACAATCCGTTCGTTTTCAAGTGAGTGATCTAGTCGTCGAGATTTGTTGCAACATGTTTATGCCCTTCGTAGGCACATCTCTAATCTGCCTCAACCACGAGGGTGGGAGCGGAAAATTGCCGAGGGCCCGCCGTGCGTTGTGCTTGCTAGCCCGGGCTTCCTGCAAAATGGACCTAGTCGCGAGCTACTTGAACTGTGGGCTCCGGATCCGAGGAACGGTCTTATTATTACCGGATACTCTATCGAGGGCACACTCGCTCGGGTGAGTGGTGGTTGGAATGGAACCCATCTTCATCGTCTTGCTTGCTCATCCATGTATCGTATCCTCGAAATGTTACTTGTTGCTTTCCCCCTTGATGTCTGAAGAACCTCAGCTTATCATTTATTCAACACTGTCTAGGACATCATGACGGAACCCGAAGAGATTACCTCCATCAAAGGACATTCAATACCCCGTAAAATCTCCGTGGATTACATCTCCTTCAGTGCCCATGTTGATTATTCACAAAATTCCGATTTTATAGAGCAAGTCAAGGCCCAACATGTCGTGAGTGATGATCCTAGCCGTGTGGCCACGAATAAGTGATGAATCTGGCATCCTTTAGGTCCTTGTTCACGGTGAACAGACTGCGATGGGTCGTCTGCGTGCTGCCATGACTGCTCGGTACAAGGATCGTGACGAGGACGTCAAAATACACACACCGCGAAACCTGGAGACACTCGAGCTCTCTTTTCGCGGCGAGCGTGTTGCAAAAGTGAGTGGCGACGGCCACCTTGCTTACCTCGCCTGACTTGTATTCAAAACAGGCTATCGGCACGCTGGCGGCCAAAGCGCCGCAGGAGGGAGATATTGTCACGGGCCTGCTCGTATCCAAAGATTATTCATATACACTTCTCGATCCACGCGACCTTCGAGACTTTGCTGGACTGTCGACGACGATCGTGACACAGAGGCAGAAGATCGTGCTGGGCGTCGGTTGGGATCTAATCCGGTGGCATTTAGAGGGAATGTATGGAAGTGTCGAAGAAGGCATGGATAAGAGTGGGGTCCCAACACTAAGGGTCAGTCCTTTCAGTCGAGATGCCGCCATCCTCACACCGGTTTTAGGTCATGGGTGTAGTCGACGTGAAGCAGACGGACGAACAGGAGTTGACGCTCGAATGGGATTTGGGCGCGAGCAATGATATGATCGCTGATGCTACGTTGGCTTTGATCACGGGTATTGATAAGAGTCCGGCATCCGTGAAGCGTACGTGCCAAGTATACCACTCGCTGTTGTCCCTAACGACCATTTGGTTCCGACAGTCACTTCTCAAGCATGCTCGCACCCACACTCACACCCACATGCTGATTCGGACTCAGAGTCGGCATATACCCGAATACAGCGCCTTGCGTGGTTCTTTGAAGCGCATTTCGGGGAGGTTGAACTGCACATGCCAGAGGAAACTGACCAAGACGAGCAAGAGATCGAACAGGGCGAAGCTACGAGCCACGACCCTGCATTGATTGTTCGCGTAGACGATGCCGACGCACACATTAATCTCATCTCTCTGGTACGCCTCTTGGTATGCTGAGTTGACAGCGCTGACAGCAATCCAGGTCGTGACCAGTTCAAGCGATGTTTTGAAAAAACGCGTCGAGGCCGTGCTAGATATGGCGGTGACGACCGTTAGTTCGCTTACTGAATCCTTCCAATCGGGCACGTTCGTATTGCAGGAAGACGCTGTAGTCGGCAAGGAAACTGAACACCCGTATGAGTTGTCGGACAGACCAGAGGACTCGGGCCACCTCACTGTTCAGGCATCGAAAGCGGAAATGGACGTGGTGGCTGAGGGTGAAGCCTGATACGTTGTGCGGTGGGTTTCACTGATCTTGGGTAGTCGTGGCGTTGTTATATCTTATCCAACTTGTGTGACCGAGAAAGAATGCAAAAGCTGTATTCCCCAAGGGGTTTGGATCGCCCCAAGGCAACATCACAAGTTGGATTACCTTTGGTGAGTACATGTGCCCGAATGCATTAGTCACCAGACCGACACCAGCCCTGAGTGTTGAAAGGCAAACCGTCGACTAACGTGCGATTGTGGGGTTCCTCCCTTTTCTTCGCCTTGCAATATACTCTCTGAATAACAACACCCTTTTCCTAAAGTTATGCTTCCAGACTAGTCCGTCCACAGCCCGTGGGAAACTACACAAGACCCGCAATGATGAATGTTTCTCAACACAAACTAGCTCTAAGTTATGGGGTGTGCCTGTGGCCGTGGTTGGTATAAAGCTGGGCCATCGTCGCCACACCTTGAGAGTTTTGACGTTGGATATCAGTCACCCTCGGTTATCGATGCTTACAGACATGTGCAACCCAGAGAATTAACTACCATCCGAGCTCAATAGAATATCCAACTCCAAGGGGACCAGGATTTACATACCAGAATGTTGAAAATTAACAATCTGCGTCTCCAGAGACAATATAATCGCCATATATGACGCGTGAAATTAGCAAACTGATGCCTGGGCAGCATGGTACATACTAACAGTAGTTCTTGCACAAAAGTCTAAATCGATCACTCATGCAAGGACAGGCAGCTTACATTTATAACACACATAAAACCCAGCAATAAACGAAGCGTGGGTAGCATACATCGGGATTGGCTTCATGCACGAAAGCTTGGAGAAGCTCAGCGAGTGTGAAAGTGGTAAATAACGAAAATTGCACACAAGATTAGTTTCAATGGGCACCTCATTTTGGTAAATAGCCAACGGAAATCACCTGCGAGATGAGGTGGGCCTTGATGCCAAGACATGGATGCAGAATCCAAACGACATGCAGCTTGGGTAGGAGCCTCTAACGCAAAATAAACAACTCCACCTACGATGACACCCCAGGAGTCCCAACCAGGATCACTTACTTGATACCTGAGAACCAATTAGCTAGAGGTTCGAGTAGCCCACCATTATGAAATGACCTCCAGCCATGCGCAAGTGAGGTACATCCCTATTGTTTGGAACATGCTGTGATGAGGGGAAAGGAAGGTGATAGGTGTGTGCGCGAAAATCTCATGCACTGGCACCTATATAGTGGCAAGAGAACCTATCGAGGGTCCAAAGAAGCCAATATAGATAGAGCGAAAGTCTCGATCCAGGGCATTGCACAGGTAGGGACTATATAAGTGCGACCGATGCCGAGCCTCTAAATCTGTTAGAACAGTCTATCCGCCCTGGTGAGCGGTATACTTTAAAATGGCGAGTGGAAGGGGAAGGCTTGGTGACTGGATCCTGGCCTGCCTACGGCGCAAGACAACTAGGTAAGTATTTTTCGGATTGTGGATTCATTGAAGACCGTGATTCAATGTGAAGTTTCAACAAGCAATATAATTTTAGCGTTTCATACAAGCATTCTAAGCATCTTATCTATGTACTAGACAACTTTCGCATGCGCCGCTGAGGGTTGAGACAATCACATACACACGGCGGGTAAGTTGGTGGGAAACTACGGGTAATACTAGTCACCACCCTGCAGCAGGAGACCCGAAGTCGGGGGTGTACAAGGGTAACACAAATGACGGCGTTGGGTTGGGGTGACTGGGGGTGTGGCGGGCCACAGCCTATCTGCAAAGCGGTCGAAATGGACGTTGGGTTTCTATAGCTGTTTCGCAAGTGAGCAAGCCTTCCTATTGGTTGATTCTTTTTGACTATCCTACGACTGTCGCAGAACTTGGCAGAACTGTACCTCGGCTAACCTGGTTCAAACAGTGGATTTGGCAGCGGAGTAACTTCTCATGGGATTAAGGATACTTGCGACATACATTCAATGCATAGGCACGCCGGAACCCGATACCGTTCTCTGGGTCCATAGAAAGTAGGAGTCCAATCAAACATTAATATGCATGCGACAATTGATGCTAATTTCGGTAACTGATTGGCATCATGTTGGGTACGTCCTAGTATTATGGTCCACGAGTCCACGATTCAATGGGTCCTAACGATGTCTCCGTCATAGTTTGGAGTCTGGTTGCCAGACATTATTCAACTGTTTTTTTGGGTCTTTGTTTATTGTCCGCCGCATTACGGCGTCAATGATGGTCAGGGCCAAAAAAACAATTCGACAAAACCGAGTGCTTGCTACCTGCAAGCAGGTCTCAAAAATGAACCGTCTCTCCTTGAAAACTGTCCTCATCTTTGCCTTTTCTGTTATTGGTGCGCACGCAGCCTTTTCCAAACGTCACCAGTGTTCGGAGACATTTGGAAATGCAAGCGTACGTTCAGCTTTCCAATCCCATAGCGCTGAAAGTGTGATCAGAGACAAACCAAAGTTGATTGCAAGTGAACTGCAAGCTAAGTACTGGAACGCAAGTTCTGGGATGTACAACGACGGCGAGCTTTGGACTGACGCCGTAGGCACCATATCATTTGTTTTATTGCAATGTCTTACCACCTCATCGACAGAACACCTTGGAGGATTTGCATAACCTCATGCTCGCAACAGGCAGTAACACTTACGAGAATGTCGCTGACAATTCGTACATTGGACGGGCTGCTTTGAATCCTCTCACAAACTGGACCTTGTTCTTTGACGGAAGCTATGATGATGCGCAGGTATTTGCTACTTGTCCCGTTTTCCCACGGAGAGTAACGTGCCTAGTGGGTCATACTCGCGTTATGGAAGATGAATGACTACAAAGCTTCTCGCGGCATGGACTGCAGCGGGTATATGGTTAGACGGTTTCGTTTAGCGTCGCGTTTCATCTCATTTCTCTGTAGTCCAGTTCCCTCGCGATATACGACATGGTTGCGGCCGAGTGGGATGACACTTGCGGAGGCGGAGGTTGGCATTCACATATATCTGACATTCCTGTTCATCGACTCGCTGTTAGTTTGGTGGTCCAGTGCCCACACTTACAAGAATGCGATCACCAATGAACTCTTTCTTTTGACATCCGCCGAAGCTTACCTCAGAACCAGGAATAACACGTACCTTGAAAACGCCATAAAGGTAAGCCTATCGTCCTCCATTGTGTTCGAATGTTATATACTGATGTGAGTAGGAATACAAATGGTGTATGTCTTTCGACCGAGCGAGACTGCATACCACCAATCATGCTCTTTCAGTGTCTGCATCTGGCATGCAAGGTCCTGACGGCTTGTTCAATGATGGATTAGACCCCCACACATGCAAGAACAACGGGCAGGTACGTCATGCCGGCCATGTGGATGTCTCCCATTGCTCACGTCACAGACCGCGTGGACTTACAATCAAGTTTGTCCTCCAAAAGTCCGTCCTCCCCAAGTGCCTGACTTCCTTTTTTTCGAGCAGGCTGTCATTGCGTCCGGACTGGGCGCACTCTACGTCGCAGACGGATCTAACAGGACGTTTCTACAACAAGCACAAGTCAGTCTGAACGCGACGATGCACAGCTCTCTCACCTGCGATGGCGTGCTCAAAGAATCATGCGACGATGCCCGATCCTGCGGGTCCCTCTGTGACCACGACCAGGTTCAGCGTCCCCCTCACACCGGGTGTGTCCGTGCATGCTGACGTAGACCCTCTCTCTGTGTTTCTCTTATTTTGTTTTCTGGCAAGATAGGAGCTGTTCAAGGTGAGATACGCGCGTCTTGTCACGTCTTGCACGGCGATTAACGTTGGCCCGTTCGCAGGGCTTATGGATGAAACATGTTGAGTACTTTCTGGGCCGGGCCAACGACGCATCCATCACCGCCAAATACAGCGCTTTCTTGGGATCGCAGTACGCGGCGGTGTATCACAACGCGATGAACGCGACGCACGACGTTGGCTCGGTGTGGTATGCCCCTAACCAGGGTGGATCGGAATGGGGACCACAGTCGTCTGCAAGCGGTCTCGAGGCCGTCTTGTCGGCCGCCAAGGTAAGACTGCGATGCGATAGAGGCCGATCAGAACAACTTATGCAGTTTATCCCAGTATGGACCTTGTCGGTCAGAATAACTATTGATCCATTCGTTTGAAAGAAGACAAAGCAACAACGTCCGCACAAAGGAAAGAGTAAATAGAAAAGTAGGGTTGAAATCTCGTACATAAATATCACAGCACCCAAAGGACACGTCGCGCGGAAGGGAGAGAAAGAAAA
>JBBPNZ010001150.1:0-10815 GCA_038091195.1 Phylloporus rhodoxanthus
GTTCAAGTGTAATGTATTGAATGCGCACAATATGTGCGGTACTGACCATTACTTTGGCCGGCCGGGTTCGCGGGATTGAACAGAGGAGGGTGTGAACCATTTGGTGGGTTTTGCATACCCTCGGGCGTGTCGATACTCAACCGTTTAATGGAAACAGTGGACGCTCTCGGCGCTTCAACTCCATCCCTGGGCTTTAATTGTCGTAGACGAGGATGCTACCGCTGGTCCGTGTACTTGCTTTGCACAAAATTTCCTGACCTTGCACCTAGAACTCCATGTCAAGACGGTCAAGTACTTCAAGTCGATCGAATACGTACAAGAGCAGGTAGACAAGGCCAAGGAGGTCGAGAACAAGGCCGAGTGAGTAAATGAAACAGATGAGAGTCTACTTTTTAAGGGATGTTGCGCCCGTTTAACTATGGCAATCGTATGTATCATGTCATTATTAGAGTGTTGTTTGCCCGTCCGACATGATGGAGTTGATCAAGTCGTGTTTCGGTATTTCACTCCTGACAGCACGTGATGCGAAGCAATCACGCTATCGCTGCTAGGACGTCTACTTCGCTTCGATGAAGTGATCATTGCACTCAGTTCCTTGCGCACACTGGGATATTGACGTCGACCCTAGGATCGCTCAACCTGCACCATGCATGCGGTATTCTCATCGTGCTCGCAATGATCTTCACCCGCACACTTTGTCTCGGCACTCATCATATTTCTTCCTTGGCACAGATGTGCGCCGTCGTCGGTTCTTTACCACTTCACGAACCCATCTCTGTCCTGCTCTTGCCCTCTTGCAACAGTGATTACGACTCCGCCTGTTTGGCCCACTCCTGGCAACGCCCTGTCCGATCTGATCCGCAATGCAATCGACTCGCAGCCCCATTTTTGACGTCGTTTCTGTGAGTCTCTCCTTACAACTGTCTTCGGCCGACCGCAAGCCATTTTTTTTTCCTTCTATTTGATGCATCATTCTTGTCCTGTGTTGATAAGCGTCTCAGATGCCCGCGGTCTTGTGACGACCATTGACGTGTGTTTTACTTCTCTCTCTGACATGCATGTCTACGTGTTCTGCACGCCTTTAGGCGTATAAATTCGATTTTGTGCCCCTTGGAGATTCACACGTCTCGTATGCATTTCTGTGAGCATGTCTGCACCCTCCATTGCAAACTCGTACTCGCATGCGAGTACGCCGTCGTCCGAATTCGAGCCGTCGAAGCTTTATCTGCTTTCTCTTCACATTATCAGGCTTGACTCCCTCAGCGCCTTTGCGTCGAGGCTGGACAAGGGCTATGGTGACAGAATTCTGTTGTCGGTCGCGCACACAGCGCCGTTTGAGGTGAACAGCATTAAGGCAGTAATTATGCACCTCAATGAGTTGATGGCCCCGGATGTGTGCGTCGCAGACAAACAATGGGTGAAGGTCCCGCAAGGTAATCATGTTCTGTTCCATTGCTTTCATGTCACTCGGCCTGACTACTCTTTGCCGCCCAGGCGACGCATTCTACCTCGTCGACGACGCTGTTCCGCTCGGAGAGGCATCGTCGTTGGATGCGTTCGTCCAGATGCACGACACAGCCGTTGATCTGGTGAGTGTTGGGGGGCCAGCATGAAGACCAACTTTCAATATCCACTCTCCTACTCAGATGACGCCTGCTGAGGCACTGAATCTCTTTCTCTGAGCGGCCTCCGTGCTTTTTTTTCTGTTTCCACTGGTACAGATGGCGTTCCTCCACCAACAGTGGGTGGGGGAAAGCCACGCTCTATCTCCTTGAGCGTCCACAGATATCTTTCCCGCGGCTGCTGTCACGCGCGCTGTTTGGTGTACCTACACCGGATGATTGGCATACACTCTGGGTGGCATGGGATCTAATTCTCCGCGAAAAGCTGGTCTACTAGAGACAAGTCAGCTTTTCGCCCTCGATTCGCACAAGCACAACGTACTATGAGCGAAGACGGGACCATTCCTCGCAACTTGGACGAGCCGTTGACGAGATTGTCTGGGAGAGATCTTGTCTGCATATGCGCGCTGCTTCTTGTTAAAGAAGAACATCTCTTTGTAACTTGGAGTCGTTTGTGTGCGGGTAGGGCTTCATCGATGCATCAGCAAACCGCCTCAGCTATTTTAGCTGCCAGGGCGGGCGTCACAGCAATCCTACAGCATGACATCATGGTGCCTTGTCTGCATTGAAGGTCGCTGGAACGGTCGCCCCAAGAATTATAGTTGTGTCACTGAAGGCAGGGTACAGGCAGATGGGTCTCGTAGAACCATTGGCAGTGAGACGGGGCGGAGTGTGTCGTCGAGGCTGCGGGCTCGACTGCGAAGTGATCAGCACACCCATGCACGTGGGTCGGCGTGGACATACGAGCGTTGCGCACCTGGTTTGCCTGTCGAACTAAAAACGAGCACCACAGGAGATGAGGATACAACGGCGTCAGCTGCAGCACGCAATCGGACAGCTTTTTGGAGGACTGTGTTAGTGCCAGAAGGAAAGCGGCCGACTAAGCCTGGCGGGCATGAATATCTAAGTTATGGTCATTGACACGATGCAGGTCGTTGTGGATGAAGGACTGGCAACATCTTTAGACTATTCCCTGAACAGTGGGAATTCCGGGTATGATACCTACTCTTACAGGCAAACAAGCATATCAGTATCCAAATTTCAACACGTTCATTGAGACTACCTTACAGACCCTCCGCTTCGGTCCTATTGTCAAGGCCTGATTAGACATCAGAGCTCCTGCCAGTGGACAAGAGTCAACGTACTCCGAGGTCCATTCTCGCGCAGCCGGGTCCAGCACCAGCGGGACTTTGACATATCTGAACTGATATTCCACATTTTCACCAGAAACAAAACTCTGCAAATGTCCCAGGCTTCCGACCACTCACGACGCGGACTGTGGGGAGGCAAATCAGTTCGTCCCGCAGTGCTCGGCATGTGGTGTTGTGTCGGTCGCGAACACATCGACACACCCAAGGCCTTGTTAGCTCGACAAAGAAGCCCACAGTGGGCAACATGCGACCATCCCAAACTCTTGTACGATGATCACATCATCCGAGCTAATAGTCTTGACAGCCTCTAGCAATTAAAAATCAGCAATTGGTGCATGCAGGAGGTCAATCTCCATTCTATCCCAAGGCAGTTGTCATGGGCCATAGTATGTGGCACCAATGGTGATAAACTCACCCTTTCCTTCCCAAGTACTTACTTAAGGTCAGGGAATCCATCCCAGTATGGAACCCAGTCATGTACACATGTCACTGAGTTTCAATGTATTGCCACAAACCTGTGAGTCATTCTTAGGATTGGCTCATACTGCTTTCCCACTTCTGCATCCACACACTGTTAGTAGTGGAACATTCAGTTGCAAGGTGAAAATATGAGTACTCACTGCTTGACACCATCATTGACATCCTCAGATACCACACTCTCCAGAATGCCTCAATGACCAGCTCCCCATTGGCTCACCAAATGCACTCCTTTCCCTTATCTTGTCAAAGTCTCCTCAGACAAGAAAATGCAGCAGGTTATGTATACAGTCAATGGAGTACTTGACAAGCTAGACAAGCTGGTGGACAAGTTTCAGGTGTTTTATTATTATAGGGAGCTGGTGGAGGTATGCAGCCTGTACACAAGGACAGTGTAAAACATATAACAGAAAGGGAAGGATGATTCATAGCAAACATCATAAGAGAATGAAACATATGTAGTAGCCATCATTGAATAGAATATCATTAACTCCAACAAGATATCCAGGACTCTCCAAATAAGGAACTATCAACATTTGGTTGAAATATGGCTTGAGAGGATATAATCAAAGAATGGAATGGAAACCAAAGGAGATTCCTGTTCCAAGGAGCAAGCCAGCCAAAGATAATGTTATTTGAGCCTTGAATCCAGCCATCAATGAAGAATGTGGAATGAAGGGAAATGAGAGACTGTATGTTCCACACCTTGATTGATTTGTCATTAGACCCAGAGACAATGTGCTTCCCATCAGGGGAATAGGCAACAGAGTTGATCCAATGTGTGTGCCCCTGGAATGGACCTGCCACAGTCTCACCAGTGGTTACATCCCAAACCCTAATGGTCTTGTCCCTTGAGCCAGAGACAATGTGCTTCCCATCAAGAGAATAGGCAACAGAGTTGACCCAATCTGTGTGCCCCTGGAATGGATCTGCCACAGTCTCACCAGTGGTTGCATCCCAAACCATAATGGTTTCATCCTGAGAGCCAGAGACAATGTACTTCCCATCAGGGGAATAGGCAACAGAGTTGACACAATTTGTGTGCCCCTGGAATGGACCTGCCATAGTCACACCAGTGGTTGCATCCCAAACCCTAATGGTATTGTCCCAAGAGCCAGAGACAATGTACTTCCCATCAGGGGAATAGGCAACAGAGTTGACCCAACTTGTGTGCCCCTGGAATGGACCTGCCACAGTCTCACCTGTGGTTGCATCCCAAACCCTAATGGTCTTATCTTCAGAGCCAGAGACAATGTGCTTCCCATTTGGAGAATAGGCAACAGAGTCAACTGGATTTGTGTGCCCCTGGAATGGACCTGCCACAGTCTCACCAGTAGTTGCATCCCAAACCCTAATGGTCTTATCCTCAGAGCCAGAGACAATGTGCTTCCCATTTGGGGAATAGGCAACAGAGTTGACCCAATTTGTGTGACCCTGGAATGGACCTGCCATAGTCTCACCAGTGGTTGCATCCCAAACATTAACAGTCTTGTCCCTAGAGCCAGAGACAATGTGTTTTCCATCAGGGGAATAGGCAACAGAGTTGACCCAATGTGTGTGCCCCTGGAATGGACCTGCCACAGTCTCACTAGTGGTTGCATCCCAAATCCTAATAGTCTCATCCTGAGAGCCAGAGACAATGTGCTTCCCATCAGGGGAATAGGCAACAGAACTAACCCAATTTGTGTGCCCCTGTAATGGACCTGCCACAGTCACACCAGTGGTTGCATCCCAAACCCTGATGGTATTGTCCCAAGAGCCAGAGACAATATGCTTCCCATCAGGGGAATAGACAACAGAGTTGACTGAATCTGTGTGCCCCTGGAATGGACCTGCCACAGTCTCACCAGTAGTTGCATCCCAAACCCTAATGGTTTCATCCTGAGAGCCAGAAACAATGTGCTTCCCATCAGGGGAATAGGCAACAGAGTGGACCAAATTTGTGTGCCCCTGGAATGGACCTGCCACAATCTCACCAGTGGTTGCATCCCAAACCCTGATGGTTCTGTCCTTTGAGCCAGAGACAATGTGCTTCCCATCAGGGGAATAGGCAACAGAATTGACCCAATTTGTGTGCCCCTGGAATGGACCTGCCACAGTCTCACCAGTAGTTGCATCCCAAACTCTAATAGTCCTATCCCAAGAGCCAGAGACAATGTGCTTCCCATCAGGGGAATAGGCAACAGAGTTGACCAGATTTGTGTGCCCTTGAAATGGACCTGCCATAGTCTCACCAGTAGTTGCATCCCAAACTCTAATGGTCACCCAAGAGCCAGAGACAATGTGCTTCCCATCAGGGGAATAGGCAACAGAGTTGATTGGATTTGTGTGCCCCTGGAATGGACCTGCCACAGTCTCACCTGTGGTTGCATCCCAAACCCTAATGGTCTTGTCCCTTGAGCCAGAGACAATGTGCTTCCCATTGGGGGAATAGGCAACAGAGTTGACATCAAGTGTATGCCCTTGCAGGTTATGGACATCTGCTGGCCAACTAGTTGGATGCCCAGATGTCATAGAGGTATGCTTTTGCAGATGGTCAACCCAGAGTTTGCACAGTGGAGAGCTGGTTGGGGTCTGAGGCATGGCTGACAGATACAAGTGGGGTGTACATCCTTGGAGGATAGGGGAAAACACCTGAATAAACTGGGATGCTTCTGATGCTAATGTGGCAATCTCTTGGTCCTGCTTCCAATTTTTCTTAGTACTCTGCACATATGAGTGTGGTAACTGATTCAACAAACCTCAGACCATGTGCTTAAGATGCTGCAAGCTACTTGGGCAGATAGAATGGGGAGTACTCGGGATATGTGAGAGAGAAGACTTATGGCTTCAAGCCAGTAGGGGAAGAAGTCCTTGAAGAAGCAAGTAACTTCATTTAATAGTTCTGGTGTACAATTGGCATATTGCAGGTGGTCCATCCAATACCGACAAGAGTACGACAAGTGGGGTGGGATGGCCATATTTATCTGATTGTCTAGGTCAGGAACAGCAGCATTGTGGAGTTGGGAGTCCTTGAGGTCACAGATGTTGAACCGAAGTCTATCTCGCATACAAGCCAACAATGCTTGTCCGAGAAACAGGGAGTGGCAGGGTAGGATGCGGATGTGGAAGGTCGAACTGCGAGCCTCGTCAAGCAAGAAGTCAAGGAATGAGGTGTGAAGGGGGCGGATCGGCTTGTCTTCGTCAAGCACCCCATCCAGCAGCGACCCCATCGGTTTGATAATATATTGCACACCTGAGCGGGCATTCGAGTTGAAGAGGGAAGTAAGAGAAGTAAGAGAAAGTGGTTCATGAAGCGCAAGTATGAGAGCCATCACGTCCTGGAAGGACTGCCGAGCCTTATCCGACATAAATAGTTGACGTAGTATGGTCAGGTACAGCTCATCTAGAGGCCTGACGGTGCCTCCGTCGTCTTTGCGCAAAAGTAATTCAACTTGGTCGCAGGGGTTGACTCCAACTTCTTGAATAAACATGCATGCGGTGGCAGCCCACTGGAAAAGACACTGCGAGCGACGGCCGAGAAGTCGACACCACTTCCCATTCGGCCAAGACAATTCGAATTCGCTATACCGGCCGAGGGAATGATGGATGAATCTTTGGATATCTCCTTCAACAATCTCTTCGGGAACGTCGCCCATTCGTTTATGGACAAAGCGGGACCCAGATGAAAATGCATCCAGGATGTCGCTTTCTGGTCGAGCCGTGATGAGGAAACGAAGGTTCGTCGGCAGTGCGTTCTCAGCGATTTGCTTGGAGATCGCTTCCAAAAGTTCTCGACGACTGGCCCGATCACCACTTTCGTCAAGAGCGTCGATGATCAATACCAGTTGCGGTCTGATGGAGCCAAGGTCCCTACTGGGCTCGACAATGAAGTGTTCCAGTTGCTCCAGAGGCGATTTAGACGTGCGCAGCGCTCGATTGTCTTTCACGATCCCCCAGAGCGCGGATTTGTACTGCGGATCGTGGTCGCAGAGGTCACGGGCGATAGTGCTAAACAGGTTTCGTGGATTCCGCCTCTTGGCATCGCTGCTGGCGAAGCAATACGACGAGGCTAGTTTCTTTTGCCCGTCGTATAGTCGAGCGATCGAATGAGCCACCGCGGACTTGCCTGAACCAGCAACCCCGGTGAGGAGGCATACGCGCACTGCATCATCGGCGGGATCATTCAGAATGTCACAAATCTCCCGAAGGAGAGACTCCCGAGTGCCAGGTAAGCATCCCTTTTCCCGCATATATCTAGCTTCGGCATATGGCATATCATTCAGATCGATCAATTCCGCTGCATTACACATCCATGAGTGTCCTGACCACAATTCTACGAGGCTCACACCTACCGATATTCTGTACCACGTCCACCATACGAACGACTATGATTCCTGTCTGCACTGCAACACCCTCCAATAATGCCGCTTTGAGCTCACGCAACTTGTTCTCGTAAGCCGTGATCCTGGCATCGATATCAGAGATCGCGTATTTTGCAGCGCGAATCCCTAGATACAATGGTCAGTGATGGACACCTCGAAGCTGGTGACGACTGACAGAAGTTGTCTGGCTTGGTGTAGTCGGCGATGAAGTAGCCGCACTCCGTCACCTGCTGGAGCAGAAGTGTGATGATCTTGGCATGTTTCTTGATTTTCTTCAAGGACTCAGCGTCGTCAACGAACGCGAAGACGTCCTTCATCGTGCCTGCCAAGCGAGTGATCTGCTCGTCGCGATTTTTCTGGTTTATCAGCACCTGTCAGCCATGATCAGCGATAGCACGAATTGTGAGGAACAGACAGACTTTGTTTGCAGCTGATATAACAGACCAAGCCAATGACGCATACGGATGAATCTGTCAGGCTGTGAGCAAGCGAATCGAGAAGAAGGACACCGATTACCGATGCAATATCAGCCACGATGTTGTTAAACACCTCCAGCCTGTGCAGTAGGACGCCCCACGTGGTCTGAAAGGTCTGCACCTCTGCGATGACGGTTGTGCCGGTATCGACCGCCACCGCCAGAAGGTCAGCAGTCGCCGGTGTGGAATCGAGGGTGTCTATCCCTTGCATCGCTTGGTTGATGGCGGCAGTAGCTTGAAGTTGGTCTGCATCAACGCCCTCGGGTCGCTGAGCAGCAAACGCAAACTTGATCGTAATCCCGGTGAGATCGGACCCATCGGAGGTATCCTTGCGAAGACGCTCTTCGAACACTAGACACAGAAATCGCATCAGTAGAACATGCCCTACAAAGGTCGTTCGCACCCCCATCGTTCAATTTTCCTGTTATCTCTTCGATCGTGTAGATGAGAGCTCCAACGAGATCATCTTGCTTTTTGAAACGACGATGCCTCTGGTAAACTTTGACGAGTAGGGTGGATGTATCGACCCCGTCCCTGACAAAACTGAGTCTCCTGTGTACGGGGTAAATATGAGTACGAACCAGAATAAATGCTGATCCCAACGAGTGAGTTTCTTTTTTTCGTCTGCTGTGGGCGTCTGCCGCATGGTGTCTCCTACGGAAAACTGGACATAGAATTGTTTCGAAAGTGGGAGTCTGCGCCCCACCTGAGGGCGAAGTTCGATATCTGAAAAAGCCAAGTCATATACCATAGAAAATCTGGCCGTTGAACCTCACCTTTGATGGTGACCGTTAAGTTGGTCCTTGAACGCGGTCTGAGTATCGTGATTCCCAGCAGAAATTATGAAAGTGATACACACATGTATGAGGTGCGGCTTAATGTTATGTTCCAGTGAGTTGATGATCAAAACTTCAGAAGGCTGGCCCTTGGTAGTAGGCAAAAGGCGTGGATGGCACAGCCTTGGTCAACAGGATGTAATTTCCAGCTAGCTGAGAGGGACATCATACAAGAGATGGTATCGTGCACTAGAGGGAACACCCCGACAGTCGCCCAACTCGGACCTTGACCCCGTTTCTGGATCGCATCCACTGAGGACAGCTCGCCCGACACGTCCCGCCAGGCAACCTCGCCGCCGGACTGGGCGCATCCCCCGCCAGCGCACCCGAAAGGTCCATCAACGGGAGCGAAAACTGGTACTTTTTCTTCCCATACACCGCTTCCTGACGTGCGAGCTCGAGGTGGTTCATCGACAACGACACAAAGTTGGCATACATAGTAGACGAGCTATTACAGTAGTACTTATTCCACGACTTCGCCCATTTGTTGGAGCGTGCCCCCGGAACGATGACACTGCAAAGCGGAAGCACGACTGAGGCGGAGGGAGGGTAGTCGTGGAACTCGCGCCGGGGAGAGGGAAAGTAGAGTACACCCCAGCTACACGGAATTCGAGAAAGATAAATAATAGAAGGGTCGGTCAGCTGAGTGGGTTGGAAGAGTGTATGGCCCGCGTCAATTGGTTGTCGGTCTGTACGACGAAGCTCGGCGATGATTTTCTGCTGGTAGAGACTGATCCCAAAAAGCTTGGAAAAGAGGAACAAGAAAATGACTCAGGAAATCGTCTTCGAAAGCGACCAGGAGGGCTGGCTCGATCTAGGATGGATGCAACGTTGCGAGGCCTTGCAAGGATCCAGTGCTAGTTGATACAAGGCAAGTTCCTCCGAGGCTTACTACGACGGGCTCGTCCTCATGTGAAGGCTGATGGTGCTCACCCATTGGAACGCACCTCAGAGCTGCACTTGCCGTTCAAAAGTTCACAGATGAGCCAACCAATGATAAGCAAGCGTTCGCGACCTTCGCCCAACTTCTGTCCACCCAACTCACACCACCCGCATCCACGCGCGTCCATATAGCTTCCCCGTAACGCCCATGACAAAGATTCTCGTGGGTTTCTTTTCGAAGAATTCAATAAAGTAACGGAACGAACAAACCGCACGTTGCTGCGACGCAAGCACCCAGCCTCTCTGCATTTCCTGATGCTGTCTCAGCGCACCGATACCACGTTATCTTTACCCGGGCCCCCCTTCTCGAATTACGGCCCTCCCAACCATTCGTGGATAGATTCAACGTCAAGCCGTGCAAGATAGAAGAGGTTGAGAATCTCTTTGCTCCTGGCCTTCCAACTTATCTCGATAGTCTGAGCGCGATAACTGGAAAAACTCCAAAGTCGGATGCCAAGATATCATAGTACACTGCGTCACCGCGACGCTCAGTTCAGCAAAACTCCACTCGCTGCTCTCGTCCATTGTGGAATTAAGCATATGGAGGAAATAGAGGATGTAACAGGCCAAGTAGTGAAAAGAATCCCCGTTTGCATAGTCACTGGTGGATCAATGCGCCAATGCTTTCAGTGGAAAGACGTCTCTCGCTTGTACGTTTGCTCTCCTTCTTATACGCCCTCGTGTCTCCTACCTTTCAGGGCCTTACTATGCTGCGCCATGCGCAGCGACCATTATCACACATCTCCCATCCTTCCTCAAGATTCACGGTTACCCATAGGGATGTGGATCGCTTCTACGTGCTACTTGCGATGCATTTTGTTGATCTCATGCGTGATTGATGAGCAGTGGGAAACCTTGGTATCCTGCATCAGGGACGGCTACCCGATCTCAAAGGCATAGATCATGTTCAAGAGCATTTGCAGGCAAGTTGGTAGTCAATGCATGTG
>JBBPNZ010001152.1:0-10808 GCA_038091195.1 Phylloporus rhodoxanthus
CATGCCCACGCCAAGACCTAGGTGGAAACCGCCTGGGAGGGCGGTAACACTACTGAGGGGCGAACGACCGAGGTGCAACTGGAAAGGAGAAAAACCAGTGCTAGCGTTGACCGAGTTCATAATGGAACACCGCACCCGAGGTAAGGCACGGACCCAACCCGACTGACCGCGATCCACAAGGACTCTGATGCATTGGTTCACAGTCTTGTTCGTGCGCTCACTGGCACCATCTGACTGGGGGTGATAGGAACTAGAGAGTTAAAGTGACACGTTAGTCAGTTTATGCAGCGCCCGAGACAAAAAGAGCTTATCACGATCAGAAATGATCTCCCGGGGTAGCCCGTGCCAGCCGAGGTGCAGTCTGCAACGAGGATAGTCAATAAAGGAATCAACCAATAGAATTCTTAGATTCTAGGCATGCTCACTTACGACTTGACAATGATGGCATCTGCATCTGACAACGTAGTTGTGATGACGCTTTTGCATTTTACATGATTCCAGAGCACTGGTTGGTTCGCTTGCAGCCCAAATGAATTTCTGAATGGAGTTACCGCTACATAAATACTATATATGGTTGTCCAGAGGCGTTTGAGCGAACTCACAGAGCTCGGCTAAGCCGAAGCAACCAGGGTGGTTCAGCAAAATAGTAGTTTCCGAATTTACGGTACTTACGACTTGATAATGATGGCTTATAAGGGCTAGTGTTGCCACGAAGCGAAGCGAAGTGTTTTTTTGGTTAAAGTGCATTCGACATGACCTACTATGTGCTCGGCCCACGGTGACCCCGTTCCCACGGTCGTCCCAGCGCGGGGGTGACGCCGCGGGCGGAAATACATCGCACGCCAGTGTACTCATGCTCGAGCGCAACATAACGAACGGAACGAACGCACACCGACGCACAGGGGGATCTCTACCCTCCCTCTTCGCACTGAACCCCCCGACCTCCTTGCAGACCTGACCCGCCGCACACCAATCAGACAGGAGAGATGGATGGTGGGCAAACGACAGGACGTGATGCAAATGTCGCCACAAACGCTGTGACAACGACGACGACACTCGAGACGAGAGCAATCAACGGCCACGAATGGGCCTTCGTGCAGGAGACGGTCATGGTGCCATACGACGCGCACGACTCCTCCGCTCGTGATGAACTCACCTCGGCTTCCAAGCGCAACAAGCGGCAGCACCTTGAGTAGACAAACCGGAAGGATCGAAAGGAGTGGGGGTGGGCAGCTCACAGAATGCCCGGTCTCTTCAGTTGTTCTATATGGAGGTGCGGAAATGAGGGAGAGAACGAACAAAGAGAAAGAAAGGTTGACGAACGAAAAGATCGAAGGGAGTGAGGGTGGGCAGCTCTGATCTCTTCACTTGTTCCACACGGAGGTGCGGAAACAAGGGAGAGAATGGAGGAAGTGAAAGAACGAGCGGTCAGCGAACGAAAAAATCAAAACGAACAAATAGTTCACCACTCACCGTTCCTTGCGCTCCCTGACGGCGCGCGCAAACCCGGGAGAGAACGGAGGAAGTGAAAGAACAAGCAGTCAGTGAACGAAAAAATCGAAACGGACGAATGGTACTCACCATTCAATAATCCCCCATACTTCCGTGCCTTGCGCTCCCTGACGCTGCGCAAACCCAGACAATCGACGCGATTCGAACGATCGTGGTCGTTGCTTGCTAGGCGCAACCTGAGGGGGTGGATGCAACGGGGGTTCATGGGTCCAGAACGGCGAGGGCAGCAACGGGCGTCCGTCATCCGTCGTCCAAATCCGGCGTCGAACAGGCGTGCAGCGGCACAGGCAGGCCGCTGGCAAGGACGGGCGCAACGAAGAGAGTGGCAGTGGACGAGTCATACGACTCACGTGTCAGCCAAAATACGCTGGCTGTGCTGCGCTACACGGGGTCCTCGCCTCACCCGATCGCCGCACTCCCACGCCAGGCGGCAGGGCATGTACTGGCGTCGCCCTCACCACCTCGCACTTCACGACACATAAAAATGGATGTGTGCCCTTACCTGTCCCTCCAGAGTGCGCGCACACACGTCGTCGCCTTCCCCCACCATCCCTTGCCATATCGAGGGCGCACAACGGTCGCCGCATGTCGTTTCTCCCGCCTGGGCGCATTATATGCGCACTGATACTCCATCTCACGTTGCCGTCAATTTGCCCCCTCTCGTCTCACTCGCCTCATGTCGCGTTCCCCCTTGTCGCACACAGTCACACCCGCCTTCGGTGTTGATCAACCCAGCTCGGGGTAGGAGGCCGCGTATGTCTGCTAAAGGATGCTTCGGATACGTTGAGAAGCAATAAAATATCCAGGTAATGCCCAAAATACTCAATTAGCTCGAGTCCCCAAAACGCCACATTCACTTGGGCCCGCGGCCGGACTCTTGCGTTGGACACTAGATTAGACCAGCTCGACGCTAGGGAAAGACGGGACGAACGCGGGGAAAACTAGTGCACGATGACAAAGCGGGACGCGTGTACACAAATGCACCGACCGACGCACAAGCCAACGGAACCGGAGGGGAGTCCGTCCCTGAGCATATGCGCATATATGCTAATGCAGCTTGTAAAGTTAGCCGCAAACAGTAGACTGTTCTATGGACCTGTTGCAACCAACTTTTACGCCGGACGAGTTGGGCCGGATGATGGCGACAAGACGAGGAGACTTAGAATTACTTTCATCTCGTAGTCCAAAAACTTTCACTGATTTCGTCAATGAAAATTCATTGAGTATATACATGAATAATTTATAGCATATTCTCGACTCACTGGTGAGTCAGATTTCATGGAATAAAACAATGGAAATTCAAGTGATCCGGGAAAATTTACATGAAATTCAGTGACTTTATTTCCCAGTGATCGGACACCGGTTTGGAGAGGGTCCTAGGTGCGTCCTGGCGTGCCAATGCACGCCTCTTGCCATCATCTTTCTATAGCTTGAAGTATATAGGTCGTTCCGCGTCGTCTTCCTCGCCAAGTTACGTCTCCTCCGTTTCATACACATATTCTTGACAAGAGCCTTCAATGGTACCGGATCTACTCGTCATCTAACATAGGTCTCTCCACTGATGGGCTAGAAAATGACACGACGATTCAGCTACACTGCCTATAACTTCCGCGCGACCGTTGTTCGCTAGCTAGGCATTTTCCAGAGTCACCTGCTCGGCCTTCAACTTCTTCAACTCCAAAACTGCGGCATCGATGACACCCTTTTCCGCCTTGTTCTCCTTGAGCGCACGGACATGGTTGCCCTGTTCGAGGACCTTGGCTTCCAGAGCGATCGTTTCTGGCGACTTGAGCCCATCCACCGTCGCGTCCGCTCTTCCGCCGGGGTTGGCAGCCTTCTTAACCTTACGCCTGGCAGCAGAAACCTCCTCAATCCCACCAAACTTGGCCTTCCATACCTGTTCCATCTTCTCATCGATGATCTTGAACAGATGTTCCGGCTTCCCAATCCGATGACCCGCCAAGATGTCCGTGGAAAGCACCTGGGGAACACTCCGCGCTGGTGCACCGAGTTGCTCCAGAATGGCCTCGGAAGTCGAGGGCATGAATGGATAGACCAGCACGGACAACAGATAGATCAAGTTGACTGCGCGTGAAACGACCTTGGCGCACCGCTCTGGGTTTTCTACCATCAATGCCTTGTTGAGACCAGAGGCTTGCAGGTATCCGTTACCGCGATTGGAGATGAGCATGACGGTTTGCAGGCCAAGACGAAGCTTCACACTCTCCATCGCGTCGATGTATTCCTTGAGGAGAGTGTTGACTTCAGAGATGAAATCGCCATCGAGCGCATCGTTAGGGGACAGTGGTCCACCGGCGTCGCCGCTCTCGGGAATGACACCCTCGTACTGTGACGCCACGAACTTCAAGGTGCGGTTAACAAAGTTTCCAAAGCTATTCGGGTCTTAGTGAATATACATCACGATAAGATGCAAAAGGAGATTCACTTTTTCAGTAAAACATTATTATTAGCTGCAATCTAAGTGACAGTCAGTAATGAATCAGTCCCATGCGAAAAGAAAAACGTACACAGTCTGCCCAAGAGAACATCGCATCTGCAGATTCAGGTCGGGTGGCGAGCAGGTAATACCGCCAGACTGATGCTGGGATGCCAGTCTCCTTGGCTGCAGGTCCAAATACGCCACGACGCTTGCTCTTGGAGAATTTTCCGCCCTCGTAATTAAGAAATTCTATGACAGTCATTTTTAACCGTTCAGTACCTCGGTAAAGAGCGATCTCACCTGTTGTTGATACGTGATGTAGCATCGTCCATTTCCTGCCATCAGCTAGAAGCATGGCAGGGAAGTATACAGTATGGAAGTATACGTTATCCTTGCCCATGAACTGGTATAACTTGACATTATCTGGGTTAAGCCACCACTGTTGCCAATCAGGGGTATAATTGGCAGTTATACTTGGGTAACCAATCGGGGCGTCGAACTGCGCAACGTTCAGTTGGCAGCGTGAAAATCGTTCTTAGCTATAATACTGACCCATACGTCTAGAGGAAATTTCAACGTTCTGAATGCATTGAGCAGGCGCGGCACCTACAAAGAACCTTTCTATCCATCTCTTTGTCATCTTCTCTACCCAAATGTGGGATAGGCACACCCCAGGTCAGATCGCGAGTGACGGGTGTGGGGCGCAAACCACCCTTCAAACGCGCGTCAACAATTTCTCCTTCTGTGTTGATCGTGGCATTGGGCGACCATTTGCCATTCTTATACGACGTTTTGATCCATTCTTCTAGTTGAGATTGTGCTTTGTCGAGTCTGAAATACATGTGGGAAGAAGAGCGGGAGACAACTTGGTGAGATTTGTCAATGAGGCATCGGGGTTCGAGAAGATCTATGGCATCTAAAGTGCGCGCGCAACCATCGCACTGGTCCCCTCGGGCGTCCTATGACGCGAATTAAAACGACCTCACAAATCATGCGTCTACTTACGGGGAAATTGCAATGCGGGCATATGCCCTCAACATATCGATCAGCCAGGAACCTAGACTTGGTTGACAAGGATGACGACTTGAATTAACGCACTTACTTCTTGCAGCCTTCACAGTAAGTCTGATCTTTCACTTGCTTTTCGAGGTAATCGTGCTTGCCGAGATTGAGGTATATTGACTGACATATCCTAGGAGACAGGTTGAATGTTACGGGTAAAAGGGTAAAAGTGAAGATAAATTACTCAGTGTGTTGAGGGGTGGAGGTGCGCCCAAAGAGGTCGAACCTGTTCAGAGCGTTAGATAGGCAGTAGGAAGGGATCAGAGCTTCTTGCACTTGCCTGATATCGAACCACTCGTAGGTTTCTTTGTGTAGCACATGATACTTATCGCAAAGCTCTCTAGGTGTGATGCCTTCCTTCAGTGCTGCTGTTTCGGTAGCTGTTCCATATTCGTCTGTTCCGCAGATATAAAGTGTTCGGCGATTCCGCGTCCCTACGATTAAAGTTGTGGAGCATGCTAAAATAGAGTTGTCACATGGGCACTCACGGCTATATCTGTTGTGATGGTAGCATGTGAACTGGCGAACACACGGGATAGCATAGTATATTCACCTGCTAAACACGTCAGCACTAAGTACGCTTCCGATAATATTTCCTGTAAAGATTCTCAAGAAGAAGTTGGTCACACGAGTAAAAAGACGCACCAAGATGGGGTACATTATTGCAGTAAGGCAAAGCAGAGGTGATCAATATGTTGGCTTCTCCGTCCTTGGGTAATCTAGCACGATCGTAAGAGGTGCCCGATGAGTTACAGAAGCAGTGCTTACATTGTGGATTGCCCAGGATCTGGAATCAATCTAAGAACTTGTTCTCTGACCGTCTGCGTCATTTCTGGTGGCGCAGCAAGTTGAAGTTGGCGTTGTGTGGTGGTTTCTGATCGAGTTGACTCACCCAGGGCGATTACTAATCCACGGAGATGATGAAAGCGAACGCCAAGACTCACCAGTGATGTGACGACGAGGTTAGTACCACCCATTTATGGATTCTGGGGGTCAATAAGCTCTGCGAATCAGGCCTCGCTACGTTGGGGTCTCTCACGACAACTGAAGAGACTCTGTTAGGCACGCTCAGATTAGAGCCACACATTGATGGTTGCGGACGCCGCCAAGAAGCTGTGGCCCATGCTGAAGAAATGCGGTACGTAACTCACAGAGCTTTACCAATTCAGGAGTGTCGTGTGTGTCGCGTGTTCCCGTTTTATAAAGCCCCACAGTACGCGTCTTTGCTTGGGATGCCTCCAAGTTTGTAGCCCTTTGGAACATACCTTTGCCGCAATGCCACTAGACAGAATCATCACGGATCCCATCATATCCACAGAGAATGCTACATTCTCTCCTTCTCGCTCCCCTGCAGAGCATCTTCCTCTGCCTGTCGAATTCATCTTGCCTTCAGAGCGTGACCCTCTCGTGGGTGCTCCTAGACCAAAGAAACCGTTTTATCGTGCGCGCCCACTATGGTACCTTTCTCTACTCTGAGACCCGTGACGCGAATTGACCTCTATCCAGGCTGGTTCCATTTGCATTGTCAGCCTCTCTCACAGTGAGTCGAATACCCTATGCTAGAGTTCCCCACTTCTCTTATTTGAATTGCCCAGCGTGGAATGACGCTGGCGTCTCGTGTCGAAGTGTTCACCGAGCTCTCTTGCAGACAGCTTCATGTTAACTCTTACAACCACACCCCTATCCCCGACGTGCGAGGCACTGCTTACCCTCCAGTCGATACGAGCCCGAGCTTCACTCTGTTACACTTGCATTCCACACAACCTGTGCGTTCTCTAGAGGAGTCCCAGGGTGACGGTGTGAGCGAAGGCGATGATCCTCGCGTTATTCCAGGGAAGAACTGTGTTTCAGATCCTGCTGTACAAGCTGGTGCCGCCAAACTTCAAACCTTCATGACGACTACCATGGGTGTCCTTTCAGCGCTCACCACAGGTTGGTGGGGTCGCTTCGGGGAACGTCATGGCCGTACGCGTGTCCTCGCGATATGCACGTTCGGCTTGTTCCTCACGTACGTGTACACTCCTTCCAGAGAGCTCCGACGCGTCTGATTATCGTTTAGGGATCTCATCTTCATCCTTGTCTCTACCCCCCATAATCTACTTGCCACTCACTCTCACAAGCTTCTCGTCTTGGCTCCAATTGCGGAGGGATTACTGGGAGGATGGTCATCGTTTAGCAGTGCCAATACGGCTTACATCGCTGATTGCACGTCACCTGGTTCCCGTGCCACTATCTTTGCACGTTTCACTGGTGTTTTGTCCGTCGGTTTAGCGCTCGGGCCAGTAATCGGCGCTTGGTTAATCAGGAACCCGATATCCTTTTTAAAGGTTGGACAGGGTACTTATTTTCCTGGTTCCAAGGATCATTTCTATCTAACACTGCACCCAGATGATCATCCATTGCAGAGTGTCAATTCCGTCTTTTGGGTTGCTATCTGCGGTTCTTTCGTAAATCTTTTGCTCGTGCTCTTCGTATTCCCAGAATCCCTTCCTGCATCCCGTCGGGCAATGAATAAGAAGGGTAAGAATCGCGCAATAGAAGGTTTCGAAATTGAAGTCAGCAGTGAGTCATAACTTCTCTCCATGATGAATATAATTGATTGCTACTGCAGACAAAGACAAGCATACGTGGGTTGTCTTTCGCGTCGTCAAGAGTTTCATTTCGCCTCTTGCCGTATTTTTGCCAACCGATGTTCCGGTGGTTCGCTCAGCTGGCGTGTCCAACAAATTACACACTCGCAAAGACTGGAGCCTGACATTCTTGGCATTGTCTCTCTTTTTTTATGTTCTTGCCTCGGGCCTCCTTCAGATCAAATACCTTTATGCGGAGCATATCTATGACTGGGGTGCGGAACAGTTGAGTTACTACATCTCATTTACGGGTGCTGTTCGTGCCTTCCATCTTCTGGTCTTCCTGCCGTGTGAGTCAGTCATATCGGAAATGTGCGTGTGCTGACGGAAATTAAATAGTCCTTTTGGCTACATTCAAACCGGTTCGGGCCGCAATGTCGTCAGCTGTCTCAGCACGGCCGAATACCAACGCTCCCAAGGCAAAACCTAAACCCACGAAAAGCCACCTCTTTTCCGACATTCGCTTCGATCTTCTTGTCGTTCGGTGCTCCATGTTTGTCGAGTTTTGCTCTCACGCGCTGGTTGTTATCTCTCCGCTTCCCTCTAAAAACACGTCTACATGGTGGTCCCAATTGCTCTTTGTTGGAGCTACTTCATTGGCGGGTGCTGGTGCTGGAGTGATGCCTACTATTCAAAGCATGGCTTTATGCACTCTGCAGGGTCGCAGGCTAGCAGCACACAAGGATGAAATTGCGCGATCACAAGGTGGCACGGAGGGGGTCCTTGCGGAACAAGACTCAGCGCCCGAATCAGGTAAATTATTCGGCGCCATCGCAGTCGTTCAAGCGATCGGCCAGGCTATTCTCGGGGTATGTTTTCTGGCTTGGCTTGGCGGACTCGGGCATTAATTTGTTCCATTAGCCCATTGTCTTTGCGGTGATATATAGCAGCACGGTCGCTTCGTATCCTAAAGCGATCTTTTCGACAGCTGCGGTCCTTGTCGTAGCTGCCATCGTCTTTACAACGCTCGTCAGACCTGATGTCAGTTTGTCTATGCTGAAGAACAAACGGAGGAAGATGAGATGTACCGCGGCATCCGGACGCAGAGTTGAAGAGAGGAGGGGTCGCTCGAGAGTGAGCAAAGACCTCCGAGGTGGTTCAGCAAGTTCTTCTAGCGCCGCGAGACATGACGGAAGTGTGTCTACTGGAAGAACAGTGATTGGTAGCTCTGGGAATGTGTGAGTGCGGGTGAAATAGATAGGGTGGTATTCTGTATTCATTAATTTGCTATTCGTATGCATGGTTTGGGGTTACATCTGTCAATCTGCTGTCTCGACGGAGGTTTCTTGAGTCATTGGATATCATAAGCTCATGATCCCTTGAGCTAGTCCTAATATTTACACGACATCTGCGACATCGTTACACATGATGGAAGCAACAACACAGTTTCGTGTTCAACGAGAACTAGATCCTCCATACCCAGTACTCGTTCTGAGAGGGCCCATATTAGAAGGTCCCTCCCGCCTGTCACTATCCCCATACAAGCTCGCCCGACGCTGCGCGGTTCTAAAACGCGACTCCGAACGTTCCCAGTCGTACGCTCGCGGGACTGACTGGCTTCGATTGAGTAAACTGCCCCCCAACGCACCGAGAGCAGCGCCCGTCCAGAATCCAGGACGCCAACCCTCAGCGGAAGATGGGTCTTTTGTATATGGCGGAGGCGGGCCCTGGAAATCACCAGGAAAATGTCTATATCCGGGTCTCCCGTCGTCGCCGGGACCGGGGTACGTGGGCGGGGAAACCCGCTGGGTGTTGCCAGTGGGTGGGTAGCGCCGACGCAGGCAAGAGTACACTAGATTGTACGAGATGATGGCCAGGACTGCAAACCAGACCAACATGAAGAGAATACCGGACATGTCCAATTCTGGGCCCAGTGAGTCTGGGTACCTGGGAAATCAGTCTAGGACGTACTGCTGAAGAAATTTGATACGCCGAGCGACGGCCAGCTGAAAGAGTCGTCTCTGAGTGGGTGAGGGAGCTGCACAAGACGATATTCGAGGGAGCAGGACCCTGTCGTGTGCCAGAGGTGAACATCGGAAATAACCCGAGGAACGCTGGCGACTCACCTTTCATCACGTAGGGATCACCTGGGCCATTCCAACCCTCACACGACACTTCTACTTTTCCGAACCGCAGAGCAGAAGGTAGATCGGCTTCACACTGTCATGATGATGGGAGCTCAGATTAAGTCTTGGGGCTGCGTCCTGTGACTTGCCTTCCAGTCGACATTGATGCCTGAACCACCGATATTCCTACAACGCACAACCTCAGGCTGGTACGTGGCGCAAGGTTTCCCAAGGCATACCAACTGAGTGATTGGGGCTGTCCTCCTGGCGGCAGTGAGGGAATCCTTGTAGAAAGTAATTGCGGGGATGCTCTCGAGGGCTATTCGCGACATATTCTACAGGAAATCCTCAAGGTAACCCAAAGGTGACCAACAGACTTGTTTCCATTACGTAATGAACACGACACGAAGCTCATGTAGGACAGCCAGGACAGATACCCCCGCCACAACCCCAGCAGCTAGCAACGCCGATCCCCCATGTCCGTAGGATGAGCGAGATAACGCTGACGACACCTTCTCCCAGTACGAATCCACTGGCAACTATGATGAGACGGATATCTGTTCCGCCGGTCTTCGCGACCCTTCGGTGGTACCAAAACTCTATCAATCCGCCAATGAGACGCGCCAGTGAAAAAGATGGCGTATTCAAGAAGCCAATTGCAAAGGCGATGCCGGATGGGATCCACCTGGAATACGGCAGGCCACGCTTAACAGCCACGAGCTTGACGCCCGCAACAACGGAAAACAGGATGGCGAATATCAGCATGAACGAGCTAGTTTTTTCTGGCAGATGTCCATTGCCTGTTATCCCTCGTGTCATCAATGGTGCTGAGCCATACTTAAAATCCCTACGACGTACGAAGCAGACGTGCAAGGCCGAGCCACACATATGCAGATGGTGCCGGGAAGGAAGGGCCAGGTATGCTGTAAGCTCGTTGATACAGGACGTAGGCCGATGCAGACACTATAATGGACAGTGACGACCCAATCAGCTGACCATAAAACTGAGCTCTCGGAGAGGCATGAAGGAGATGTCCCGTCTTAAGGTCTTGCATGAGATCTGCAGCCCTCCATGCAAATATATTAGGGCTTGTTTCAG
>JBBPNZ010001153.1:0-10784 GCA_038091195.1 Phylloporus rhodoxanthus
CCGGTCAACCCTAAGGTACTCAACTCGTCAGGTACAGCAAGTTGATAGGTACACGATTGTGCTGCTCACCATGTCGCATAGCAGCCACTTGTTTACAAAGCCTCGTTGAGGATGAAACTCTAGTGACTCGCCCTGTCCTCCAAGGAGCGTTTTCAACTCAAGGCACTAGTCTTGGCACTAGTGTATCGAACGCGCGACCTCATATATAATACTCTGTGCCTGAGGGCTGGCACGATCCAGATAGGCTTAGACCAAACTCATCTCGAGTGAGTGCTCGCGGGAGGTCGCCAAGTATACAGACTCGATGGACAGTTAGGCGGTACATCCGAACTCGTCGTCCAGGAGGGAACAGTAGTCAAAATGTGGGACGGTTCACAGCGCTGGCAGTGCGAGCGCGAGCGTGCGAGGGGCGGACGACAATGTGTCGATGAGGTCCTGAGGATGATCCATGGTCCGCAAGTGTTTTCCGAGGGCCATCTGGTCATGGTATCCAAATCATGTCGCATGTTAGAAAGAGAGGATAAGGGCCCATAGGATTTCGGTCTTCGTTGCCTCCACAGTGAACAGTACATAGTACTAAATGAAGCCTGCTACAGTTATTCTGACTCCATCCTAGCAGGAGAGGTCCTGATGGCAGCTTGAGAAGAAGCTGATGAAGAATTAAAAAAACGAAGCAACAATATTCAAGAGGCCAACCAAGAAGCGATGTGAGTTCGGAAGGAGGCAAAGGAACGCCGAGCGGGGCAGCGGACGAAGCAAAAGAACCCCCAAAAATCAAATGATGGTTACGGCGGAGGACACGGTCGCGGTGGGAATGCAAAGAGTCACAAGGGCATCGTGGCCCAGGTGAAACAATGAGTGATACGTAACTGATAAACCATAGATACTGTATACCATTTTTGTATTTGACGGATGTCATTGACTCAGTACCTATCAAATGTCCATTGTGATTCAAACTCCCAGTGAGTCGTGACCATAGTGTTGTTTTCTACAATGGTTTCCGTATTAATGGGACTCCTCCGTTTTCGGCGTCTTGACTCTGCTTGCGTTTCGGCTTCGCTGTCTCGTCACATTGCAAGCGCGCCGACTTACCTGATCCCGGTGCGCCGTCAATGATTACCACTCAGTATCACAGCCTTTCGGTGTAACGGTTAAGTGGCAATCTGACCTCCTTGCGTCTCTGTCTCGTCACATTGTAAGCACGCCGGCTGGCTTGATTCGAATAATCAGTGTACTGTCAGATACTGAGTGATTACCTCCCGGTATCACACCATTTTGGTGTAACAGTTACTTAAGTGCCAGCTGGCAGTCTGATCAACGTTCATTCACTGTCCATATCTTCATCATGACTTCGCCTCTAGAGCAAGCTATCACAACCGTCCAGCTAAATGACTACATCTCTCGTAAGTTTGCTGCCCCACCTCTTGTCTATTACTTGTCCTTCTTCTCCAGATGTCACTATCACCGCTGTCGGGTATGATTACAGTAAGCACCACAGTTTGTGTTTTCTTCATGTTGGATAAACCTGCAGAGATGTTTTCAGTCCTTACATTTCCAAAAGAGGTATGCTTTGCATCCACTCTGGCAATGCATATCCTGATCATCCTCTTAGACAGAATATATTTGGGTCATTGAATAGTTTCTTCTAATCAACAATACATTCTGATATGGCTGCAGAACAAACCCTGGACCTGGATGTCTACATTGTGTTGAAGTAGAATCGCTCGCTACCACAAGCTTACCTAATGCTATACAGTTCCGTAGTTGTAGTCTTTCGTTCGTACAATACTCCGTCCGCTATCGCGAATAACACCGCCGTTTCGCCCCGCCTCACGCGCACGTTGCGTTCCCGGCTCCCGACTTTTCAACACATTGTTTATCCTCGTGTGTATCCTCACCATGTCCATGACATCGACCAGAAGTAAATCGGTCATCTTCAGGTTCGTTATTTCGGGTCATGTAGTGTAATGTGCGTGCATCCCTTGGTGAACGAGTCAATTAATCCTCCATTCGTGCCCTAGACTTTATGCCACATGTGTGTTTCAAGCTTGATACTGAATTCTTTGACCTCATCGAGTCTGATACAAGGGTACAACTCTGCTGTTCACGCCTCCGTAAAGGTAATTTCCCATCCCTCCCTCGATTGGTGAACATACTCACAAATATTCACACGGCGGTAGTTGTAAGTGTCGTTGACTTCACTTTCATGCCGATTAGAGTTGCTTCCAAGGCAACCTAACTTTTATTGCGGGCGCATGGTGTTACTGGATTTTTATCTGTTCCGCAGATCGTAAGATTTCGCTTTTACCTGGAGTACACTGAATTACATTGACAAATAGTGGTGATGATTCTCCGTCTATGGGCAATACATGCTCAATCGAAGTTCATCCTTGGCACCCTCCTCATATTGTATGCCGCAGAAGTCATACCATTTTTCATAGATTATGTTTTGGTGGACGCCCAATTTCCCCGAGATCCCCTCAGTAAGTTGAAATAGCCCCACATCGCACACAGCACATGACGGGTTCTCATGATCTTATAGTCGGTACCACTCAAGCACTCGCATTTACTACTTGCTTCTGGGTCAGGGAGTCCCATTTTCGGGGTTCCATTGAAGTGATTACGCAGCTCGTTCTGGGCGCATGCATGTCCCTCCTCGTCGTTATTCGATTTATCCGGGAGTTACTTCAGATGTACAAGGTGACAAAACGATTCCAACTCAGCGATTACATGAAAGTTCTCGTGTGGGATGGTCTGGTCTATTTTGTCGTGTATGTCCATCTTAATGTCTTCTTCCCCGCTTCGCTTAACATGAGTAGCGGCCTGGTACATGCGCTCAATTACCTGCTGACATACTACGAAACGTACATTCCAGTGCAGTGGCAGATACTACTTTCATCGATACAACAAGCACTTCCATTTGTGCTCCTCCCCCGATTCATATTGAATTTACGGGAGATGTATGCGCGCGATCTTCAAGGCAGACGAGAAAGCAACATCGATACAGCATTTGGCTTGTGCTTACGGTCCGGCTCTGGTACTTTCAGCGCAATCGTGTTCGCGGATGGTGTACAGAACGAGGAAGGAGAGTTGGATGGTGAAATACAGACAGAAGAGGCAGCCCAGGAAATGCATCACTCGAGCAGTGGTGCGTGATAGAACTGCGGCGCTGTTTATTATTATGAGCCAATATGGTTGTGGAGCGGAAAACGAATGCAACACTGCTCGTTGGTTCGTCCTCGTGGCGCATAACTCGATCATGGGTCGTAAGCCAACATTGTCACGACTGTGAAGGAAACTTGGAAGAGCGAATAGAATTGGGAGTAAGACAAATGTCCCATTGTACTGTGTGCGGTCACTAGCACCTTTCGTCGTCGCATGCTATCATGGCGTCAATACGTAGTTCATTCTTTCAATATAAAAGAGGTGGTCCATCGGGCAGGTGGCGGCAAGTATCCATTATCAGTGACAAAGTATAGAGAAAATACCTACGATAGATGCTGGTGGGGTCGACAAAGAGTTCATGGATACTGGTATGTTGTTTCCGTTTCGCAGCAGGGGTGTGATTAGAAATAGAACTATCAATGTGGGTCAACTCATACAGAAATGATTTTGGACCCGATGAACGGATCAAAGACACTGGAGCGGGACACGTATGCACCGGTGTTTGCGTCTGACAAAAGCTTTCTGAGCGATCATTGAGCGATTGATTGAGCAAGACTGTTCAGACATACCGACTGGCTCTAAGAGTTTACCACCTGAGGGGCCTCGCGTTTGTTCAAGACCGTCATCGAGTCACCCATTTTATCAGAGCCGATCCTTTGAATGGTTGTCATGCTAGCAGGATAACCCTTCTCCTACTCGCCGAGTGCTCTAACACCGCAAGAGTCAGACACTACAGTCGACTTGAATCAAAACCACCACCTGACCTTGTGCTTCTTTATATGGGCAAAGCATACCAGATGCGAAAGTTGCAGGGCGCACGTCGGGAAGCAGTTACGGGTGGACGAGCCATCCAACCTGCCAGCTTTGAGGGAGACAAACGCCGTCGCTCTGTAGTCACCTTCAAGTTCTCATCGTCGCACGTCGTCTGAATTCGGGCGCATTCAGAACGAGCGTGCTAGTATGAATCAAACTTTGGTTCCAACTAGAGAAAACCGTCTCGTGCGGCGTGCCAAGCGTTTGTTTGGCAGTAACCTTTGCAACAATCAACCATCCACACCATCGCTCACAGCGTGTCGTCGACAATGGCAGATGCGTCCTTCAAGGACGTTCGTTTTCGCGGGTCGACATGCACGTGGACGTGAAGATCCCGGGCGGGGTGCATGCGTACGTGGTCGACCTGCGTGGCGAGCGGAGCGTTGTGTGTCGCGTGGCGCGGCTCAGCACTTACCCCTGGGACAGACACGAGACGACGGCTGAGATTTGGCAAGAGACGTACGCATCGGCGTTGCTCCGCGCGATATTGTATTCGGACGATGCGACGCATTCGTTGGAAGCTTATCGCAAACTCGATCCGATCCCGTCTGGCGAGGCCGAGGTCAGGTTTTTGCAAGCCGTCGAAACGCGATTTCTCAAGAATGCGTCTTGTAAAGTTGTAATCATTTAACGGCGGAGGTGAGGAAATATTTTGGTGCGAGTGGCCGGTATCAGCCGGTAGCAAATTTGTTTGAAAAGCTGGCGGTGAGGGAACGAGGTGGTATCACTGTTGGCCAAGAGTTATATCGGGATGAGTGTATCTTAATGGCTACAAAGGATACCTCGTTTGAAAAGGTAAGGACTGAAAATATCTCAGGTTCACGCAACGTGAAGAAATGCCATATTGCTTACTGTAATCATAGACAACTGCGGTGAACGTGATAACTAGTAGAAAGAAGGAGAAGGTTAACGGACGGCCCGGGAGGCTGGACGACGGACGTACAGGACACGTAGTCAGACAGCCAAACGCCTACGACTGCTTGCTGTAGGGCGGAAGTCATGATAAGGAAGAGGGGGCGTGGCGCAAGCAGATGGTCAGACTGGGGCCCCACACACAAATAATAAGTAAATGGTGCTCCGGAATTAAGGTGGCGGAATGCATGTCCGATCTGACTACTGTCACCGATCTCGAGCGCGTACTCGAGACAAGTTTGGTCCAAGGCCGGATCCGGCCGATGAACTCGGCACAAAAGTTCAGGAAATGAGGGTACCATGGGACCGGTTGGGATCGCGCACAACTGCTGCGCGATTCGTCTTCCATTCATTCTGACGCCACCATCGTTTTTACCGTCAGCCCTGAAGGCGCCCAACTCGTCCATTTGAAGTCCAGTTCATAGGCGACAGAGATGGCAAGCTGATAAGTACATACACGATTGTGCTGCTCACCATGTCGCACGTTTACACAGCCTCGTCGAGGATGAAACTCTACTCGCCCTGTGCTCCAAAGAGTTTTCAACTCAAGGCACTAGTCCGAACGCGCCAAGTCCTCACTGACAATACTCTATGCCTGCGGCCTGAGCTGGCACCATCCAGATAGGCGTGGACCAAACACATCCCGAGTGATTGCTCGAGGTCGCCAACCTCGATGGACGGTTACTTGCATGTCCAGTTGCTGCAGCAGGGACCGCGATTCTGTTCGGTGCGTGAAGCGCTGAGGAACAGGTATGTTCCCCCTCAGTTTTCAAGCCGGCGCGATTTGGACTTTGCATGCCTGAACTTGTTACCTTCCACTACGCGCATATATGCAGCCCTTCTTTCATCCGTTCACCAGTTCTAACCCACCTTCCAGGTTCCGTCGCAGGTCGACACATCCCAGGGATATTCCTTTCACTCTGCACCATGTCAGAAAGCGTCGACGTATGACGTATCTGGAGTGAGTAGATCGAACATCTGCCTCCGTTCCTCTCTTGAGTGGGACAGCAACAGCACGAAAGCCAGCGAAGCACGAAAAACAGCATAGGATGTAACGAAACAGGACGTACAAGCAAGCTATTGCATGAGCTCGGATTCAAGTCTAAACGCCAACGACAAGCACCAAGTACTGTATGACGCCACGCCCGCGATATCTCTCTGCGATTTCAATTCCATCTCCATCTCCATGCCATCGTCACAGTCCGCGTTCTGCGATATATCTCGCGCAAGCTCAAGACGAACCGTGGAAAGCGCATAAATGGACGTGTTTGCTGGAGCGCTGCATACAGTACCTGCCGTCGGTCCCCCGGAATGCGCCCTGTGTTCGCAAGTTGGCAAATAATTGCAAATGCAAGAACACAGGGAGAGGCGGTTGGGGCGACGAAAAGGAGCAGCGCGGTGTGCTGCTTGAGCGAAGGAGGTGGCAGCGAAGAGAAATCCGAGCGCCACCTCATTTTACGCTCGCGCAGGCTACCATCTCTGCAAGTGCGACCGTGACATCTATCAGCGTGCGAGGTAGGCACCTCTAGCTCGCCAGGTGATTCCAAATGGCTGTGCAACATTGAAACACCGCTGAACTTTGAACTAGGGTCGGCGTTGCCGCTGAAGTTCAGGTGATCTGATCAGTGAGTCACGTTGTGAACGGGGGGAAACAGCAGCCTCGATTAGTAAGATGCTTGAGGGTATCACTTGAAGTTTCCACCGTCGAAGTGCGTGTTTTCAGGTCGAAATCAATATTATCACGAGTGGTTGTCCGAGCTTGCGAAGCACTCTCACAGGCAACACGATCAGGAGAGGCCCTTTCGGGGTCCTTGCTGGCATTTGATCGCTCCCTATGATGCGGTCCTTTACAGGATGTAGCCGACTCAAAAACCACCTAACCGACTGTCTGCGTTCCTAATCGTATATGGGGATACTATAACTCGGTTTGAATCCCCTTCAATTGGGTAATATATCGTTTTCCTTATACGTTCAGGTTCTTATGGCAAGTCAGGACCGGTGTTGCGCAGCCATTTGGAATCCCTCGCACGCTGATAATTTGTCGCCCTCTCACTCCAGAAATGGATGGGTAGGAACCTGAGCTCTGTTTCGCTTCAGCGTCTTGACTCTCTGCTTGCATTTTCCATATCTTCACCATGACTTTGCCCCTAGAGCAAGCTGTCATGACTGTCCAGCTAAATGATTACATCTCTTGTAAGTTTGGAGCCCCACCTCTTGTCTATTACTTGTCCTTCTTCTCCAGATGTCACTATTACTGCTGTTGGGTATGATTACAGTAAGCACCACAATTTGTGTTTTCTTCATGTTGGATAAACCTGTAGAGGTGTTTTCAGTCCTCACATTTTCAAAAGAGGTATGCTTTGCATCCACTCTGGCAATGCATATCCTGATCATCCTCTTAGACAGAATATATTTGGGTCATTGAATAGTTTCTTCTAGTCAACGGTATATTCTGATTTGGCTGCAGAACAAACCCTGGACCTGGATGTCTACATTGTTTATCCTTGTCTGTGTCCCCACCATGTCCATGACATCGACCAGAAGTAAATCGTTCATCTTCAGGTTCGTTATTTCGGGTCATGTAGTGTAATGTGCGTGCATCCCTTGGTGAACAAGTCAATTGATCATTCATTCATGCACTAGACTTTATGCCACATGTGTGTTTCAAACTTGATACTGAATTCTTTGACCTCATCGAGTCTGATACAAGGGTACAACTCTGCTGTTCACGCCTCCGTAAAGGTGATTTCCCATCCCTCGGTCGGTGAATATATTCACAAATATTCACACGGTAGTTGTAAGTGTCGTTGACTTCACCTTTATACATTTGATCATTTCCAAGTCATTGATCACGACTATAGCTGTGAGTACATCCTGTTTTTCTACAATGTTAATGCCGATTAGAGTTGCTTCCAAGGCAACCTAACTTTTATTGCGGGCGCATGGTGTTACTGGATTTTTATCTGTTCCGCAGATCGTAAGATTTTCGCTTTTACCCCGAGTACAGTGATTCAATTACATTGACCAATAGTGGTGATGATTCTCCGTCTATGGGCATTACACGCTCAATCGAAGTTCATCCTTGGCACCCTCCTCATATTGTATGCCGCAGAAGTCATCACATCTTTCATAGATTATGTTTTGGTGGACGCCCAATTTCCCCGAGATCCGCTCAGTAAGTTGAAATAGCCCCCCATCGCGCACAACGCATGTCAGGTTCTCATGATCTTATAGTCGGTACCACTCAAGCACTTGCCTCTACTTGCTTCTGGGCCAGGGACATCCGTGTTTGGGACGCCCTTGGAGTGCTTATGCAGTTCGTTCTGGGCGCATGCATGTGCCTCCTCGTCGTTATTCGATTTATCCGGGAGTTACTTCAGATGTACAAGGCGACAAGACAATTCCTACTTAGCGATTACTTGAAAGCTCTCGTGTCGGATGGTCTGGTCTACTTTGTCGTGTATGTCCATCTTGATGTCTTCTTCCCCGCTTTGCTTAACACAAGTAGCGGCCTGGTACACGCGATCAATTACCTGCTGAACTACAAGACGTACATTCCAGTGCACTGGCAGATACTACTTTCAGCGATACAACAAGCACTTCCATTTATGCTCCTCCCCCGATTCATATTGAATTTAAGGGAGATGTATGCGAGCGATCTTCAAGGCGGACGAGGAAGCAACATCGATACAGCATTTGGCTTGGGCTTACGATCCGGGCCTGGTGCTTTCAGTGCAATCGTGTTCGTGAATAGTGTACAGAACGAGGGAGGAGAGTTGGATGATGAAATACAGACAGAAGAGGCGGTCCAGGAAATGCGTCGCTCGAGTAGCGGAGCGTGATATGGCAACTGCGGTGGTGTTTATATATTATTATTCGGAGCCCATAGCGGAAAACGAACGCAACACTGACTGTAAAGGAAACCTGGAAGAGCAAATAGAAGTGTGTCCCATTGTATTGATAGCATACAACGACGAAAAGTGCTATTGGCCGCATACATGGCATCGATATGTAGTTCATTCTCTCAACATGAAAGAGGTGGTCCGGGGTTCCATCGGGCGGGTGGCGGGGCAAGTATCCATTATCAGTGACAAAGTATAGACAAAAGACATACAATCTATGCTGGCGAGGTCGACAAGGAGCTCATGGATGGTTATTCTTCTCTTGCCATGGAACATGTCAACCCGTACGGAAATGATTTTGAACCTGATGAACGGATCAAAGACACCGAGGAGCGGGACACGCGTACACGTATGTACTGGTATTGAGCAAGACTGTTCAGACATACATATCAGAGCCGATCCCTTGAATGGTTGCTACGATTAAAGTAAGATGGGGGTAAGATTGCGAGACTAGACATCACGCTAGCCGGAATAAGTCATTAAGAATGAGAGGTGGATGAACAAAGGGTGATGAGGAGAAACGGCGACTCCACGTCTAGTTGAACTTCCCACCACAAGTTGTCTATCCGCTCGTAGTCGTCCTGCGGAATTCGGACGGGATAGATGAGAGGAAAACCGTTTTCGGCGTTCGTTTGGCACTAGTATATAAACAACCATCCCACTCTTCCACATCGCTCGCAGCGTGTCGTCGACGATGGCAGATGCGTCCTTCAAGGACGTACCAGAATTATTTGAAGTAAGATGTCGAGTCGAGTCGGTGTACTAGCGTTCACCTCGCTTTTCCCCTTTTTCTAGGTCGAAATTAGAGAGGAGTTGACGGCGCTCACCGAAAGTCTAGGTACGTCTCTCATGCGGAGACGAACCGTGGAAAGAGCATAAATGGAAGTGTTTGCTGTAGCGCTGCATACAGTACCTGCCGTCGGTCTCCCAGAATCGCCCTGTGTTCGCAAGTTGGCAAATAATTGCAAATGGAAGGGAACTTGGCGAAAGAAATCAAGGTGGAACATACACGCTGGTAGAGTAAACTTGCCATACAGGCACTTTTTGGTAATCGCTGAATAGGAATATTTTGCCATCCTGTACATCTGAAATGAGTCCTTGATGAATTGGATGACGACGAGACATAGTACATACATCCATTTCAACGAGTGAGAGTACGACGGTGATTCTGAATGGCTGTGCAACGTCAACACTGAATGGCCCAGGGCCCGAGGAGTCATGGTGGGAGGCTTCCTGCTCGGCGGAGCCTAAATACCAGGTCGGCGCAAACTTCAAAGGCCAGACACGGCTACCAGGTGTTTACCATAGGTCGTTCGGGCGCTAGCCTGGGTCCCTTTCGGGACCCCAGAGTGCTTTGTCGCTGCCATGTGGTCCGGTGGAACCATTCCACCGTGGGATCGTTCAACCCTGCCATCCATGAAGGATTCGGTAAGCGACACAGAACACCGCTGAACTTTGAACAAGGGTCGGCGTTGCCGACTTGAACCTTGCTGAAGTTCAGGTGATCTGATGTGACGTCGTGAACGAGGGGGAACAGCAGCCCCGGTTAGTAGGTACTATCAGTTGACGCTCCCACCGTCCAGGTGTGTGTTTTCAGGTCAAAATTAATAGTATCATGTGTGACTGTCCAAGCAAGTTGCGAAGCGTCCTCAGTGCTCACAGGCAACACGAGCAGGAGAGGCCTTTCGGGGTCCTTGCCGGCATTTGATCGCTACCATGCGGTCCCCAACGGTGGAGCCAACCATCGTGATCCAGCGTGAAAGCGGACTCGATAAGCAACACAGTGTAAGGGAATTCAAAGTTCAGTGATGTTTCCATGTTGCACAGCCATTTGGGATCACCTCGCACGCTGATAGGATGTCGATCACCCACTCACTCGCAGAAATGGATGGGTATAATGTACTAGGAACCTGGGCTCTGTTCCGCTTGGCGTCTTGACTCTGCTTGTATTTCGGCTTCGCTGTCTCGTCACATTGTAAGCTGAATTGATTC